>BRDA01007775.1:8382-20139 GCA_036984385.1 Crenuchus spilurus | reverse complement strand
TTTGTTTTGTTTTGTTTTGTTTTTTTTTTTTTTTTCCTTTCCTTGACTGAAGAAGTAAAGTGTAAACGTCATAAACGTTACACGGAAAAAGAGTAGTAATCCTTGTGAAAATTAGGTAATGTAGTTTGGAAAAAGAAAAAGTTTGGGTCATGAACGTTATGGGCATAAAGGGAATAAATTGCAAATACTGCAAATGTGAAATGAAGAAGTCAGTTCCTTTCCTTTTTTTTTTTTTTTTGTTTTGTTTTGTTTTGTTTTGTTTTTTTTTTTTTTGTTTTTTTTTGCTAATTATGTTACTATTAAATGTTCTTGATGGGGATATAAATCTGTTATAAAATAACTAATAAACACTAATGTTATCATATTATTAATAGTGCAGTTAGTACTGTAATTAGATTCTTTTAATAAACCACGTAACTTGGATGGATGTGATGCTGGCGTGACCACAGTGCTTTGGGTTATTATTACTAACCCTGTAAAGCTGCTTTATGACATCAGTTGTAAAAAGTGCTTTATAAATAAATTTGATTCGATTTGATTTGAGTGCACGATGTTGCTCACAGTGGTTCAAGGCACCGCTCAGAGAGTTTATGTGTTTGCTCAGACGCATGAAAAATTAGAGGGAACATTGATTATAATACAAAACTAAATAATTAGTGTTAGTGTGTGTTAGAGTGGATCAGACACAGCAGAGCTGCTGATGTTTTTAAACACCTCAGTGTCACTGCTGGAATAAAAAGAATGCACCAACCAGCCAACAGTGTCACCAGTGACATTGTTGAGATACTGAACAGTTTGAGTGGTGATTGAGTGGAGCAGCTTAATTAATTACAATGTTATTATTTTAGCTTCAACACAGAACTCAACTTCAGACACCAAACTGAGTGGTAAGACTTGAGGTGCAGGGATAAGTGTGTAGATGTGATTTTTGGTCAAACTGTTTCTTTAATGCTGTTATCTCAGTGGTCTGCTTTATGATTCTGTTACATGTGCCATGACTCACCTTCCTAATCTCTTAATAGCTGTTAAAAGTCATGAAGGTGCGTCACGAGTGCTGAATCCATTCACAAGCCCTATTTATCCTCCACACAGTTCACGTCAGCAGGAGTGTGTGGTCACTCTGAGAGGACAGTCATCAGTTATTGTCCTTTGCGCTCTGGCAAAGACAAGAATACATCTCTGGCTTCTGAAGTCAAGGAAATGTCAACGTCATGCATTGAATAAGCACATCTGATGCTTCTTTAATAACATGTTTAGACTTGTTAGATAGTTGGGCTATTGTGAATCAGTATTCATTGAACAGTCCATTCACTATTTAATTCCTCACCCTATTTATATAAGATTTACTGGGCTAAGAAAAAAACAAACTAAATTCAGTTTTGCATTTTGTTTGTAAATCAAGCTCCCAGAGTCTGGAGAGACACAGAATACAAGGTGTCTGAAGTCCAGTGTGAAGTTTCTGCAGTCTGTGATGGTTTGGGCTGCTGTGTCATCTGCTGGTTTTGGTCCAACTGTGTTTTATCAAAACCAAAGTCAGCAAAGCTGCTAACCTTTATGGAGAAGCCCAGCAGCTGCCCACAGTGCCAACACTAATACTGGCCATCATATTCCTGCTCATCAGCATCTTTTTCAATAAAAGAGTTAAATATCATTTGTAAACACATTTAAATATTCTAAATGTAGCATTTACCTTTCAGTCCGTGAAGATGCACAAATAGCCTGATTTGAATTCATTGTATTTTGTGATGTCACAGAAGCTTCTACTACATAGGGATGAGCGAGTACACCACTATCTGTATATGTTCAATCATCTAAATTATCTGTATCCGTATCCAGGGTTGCCAGGTCCAACAAAAATATCCAGCCCAAAGTCAGTCTAAAAGCTGCCCTTCAGAAGCTTAAACTAGCCCAAAATATGTCTGTCACACGTTTCAAGCAAATGGCAAAACAACTATGAGTACGACTTAGTATTTTGTTTATAAGGGATTTATTATCAGTCCATCAAACCTTTTTTCTTTTTCCCAGTTCTTGCAATACTGCCTCCCGTGTTTCCCCTGGCATATTAGCTAGTGACTGTTTTCTCTTCACCTTCTCTCTCTCTCTCTCTCTCTCTCTCTCTCTCCTTTTCAGAGTATCTTTCCTTATATTGTTATGTTCTCTTTGTTGTTATTGTTGTATTCAAACTTCCTTAGTGTTGACTTATACGCGTTTGCCCGCCGTGTTGAAGTAATATCCTAGGCACAACCCACTTTTTTGTTGTTATGTTGGTGGCTGCGGTAATTTTTAAAAGTAGCCCAAAAAAACGCACCCTGCCACCCTTGATTTTTCACCCGCGACTGGATTTTCAAACAAGCCCAATTTGGCGTGAAAACCGCGAACCTGGCAACTCTGTCCGTAGCTGTATTCGGAGTGGGCGTGGTCTAAGCAGGAATTGGATGCGGTTTAACCGGAAGTGGGTGAGGCTTAAGTTGGTAATTTATTTTAAGTCTGAAATATATATGGATTGATCAGAAGTTGCTGTATGTATTGTTTATTTGAAAACTATTTACATATATTTATTTAAACAATGTATTATATCACCAGCCAAACTAAGACAAAGCAGACGGTGTGTGCACGAGAGTTGCTTCAGAGACGTGTCCGTGTAGGGAGGGCGCTCTGTGTGACTGGCCAATCATAGATCGTGAAGACACCCAATGAGGATTTTCCTTTAGCACCAGCACGGATATTGCTGGGATTTACTCATTTAATGATCGTACTCGTTAAAAATGCTTTATCCGTACCGGATACTCGTCTGAAACGAGTATCCGGCTCAATCCAACTGCTGAACATACTAACACACCACCACCACATAAATGTCACTGAGAATGATCCACCAGCTCTGTCCTGACCACTGAAGAACAGGGTGAACAAAGTACACAGAGAAACTGATGAACTACAGTCTGTAACTAGAACTACACCGTGCATGTACTGTATACATCTCTCTTCTGTCATTACTCCTGGTGTAAAGAGTCGATCAGCTCAGAGTCTGTAATCAGGAAGACTCGTGGGATGTCAAGTGTCATTAGTAATCCTCTCTCTCTTTATCTCACTCACACACTCAGATCAGAGGCCGATCCTTGGAGAGTGTTATCCATCTCACAAGAAAAGAGGCTTGTCCAGATTTTGCTGCATTATCTCTTACATACAGTCATACATATAAAATATAATATGAGAAATTTCACTTCTGTTCAAAATGTAATTCAAAAAGGTATACTGTTATATATTTATAGTCATTATATAGTCATTTATTGTAAATGTAAAGCAACAGATTTCCAGACATAACACCAGAATTTCATTTGCAAATTCACAATTCAGTCCATCAATCAACTGATTTATTTGCCCAAAACATTACATTTACATTAGTCACATTTATTGTCATCTTTAAATGATATTAATATTTAAATGAAAATAAAATTCCCGACTTCTCAAGGGCCCTACCCCCACTTGGGGCCCTGGTAACTCAGTCCCACTTTTCCTCCTACTACGATGCCCCTGGTGCCAACACTGCTAATGACCATCATATTAAAGTTTATAGATATGACTGCTCTGTGTGAGTGTGTGTGTGTGTGTGTGTGTGTGTGTGAGATAGTGTTTCTTTTTTGTTGTTGTTTTGTTGTTGTTGTTAATATTTGTGCACTGTGAGCTACTGTAACCAAAAGCAAATTCCTTGTATTTATCACACATGGCCAATAAAGCTTGATTCTGATTCTGATTCTGATTACTGTACTATAATGTATGAGCTATAAGCCACACTGATCAACATTAACCCTGTAAGGCTCACTGGTGCAAAATTAAAACCCCCTAACTGCTCCCCGGGTGCCGGTGGATAAGGGGTGCCCACCGCTTCGGGCACAAATTCTCACAGCCTAGTGTGTTCACTAGTGTGTGTGTTTCTCTGCACGAATGGAATAAATGCGGAGGTCAAATTCCATTGTGTGAAAAATCACATTGGCAAATTGGTTCATCTTAATCGTAATCATACAACTTGCAAATTTTCTTGGATGCACATCTCCCTCTTTCACTGAAGTGGATCTCTCAACACTGAAGTAAGTAAAATATTTTAAATTGTAAAAATTTATATTTTTTTGTGATTGGAATGTCTAGAACATGTAATTACTAAATTATTGTTGAATGCATGTACAAACTTAGACTTTCAGCTTGTTAAGTGTTTGTTGTTGTTTTAGAGCATTGGGTAAGAATGGTCGTCAAAATGGCATATGCACCTTACTCAACGCATGGGGACAAAACACTTCTCAAATGTTCACATATTCTGAAATACTTATATATTACTATTAGAAATATCATGTATTTGATTAATTGTAATTGCTAAAAGTTTATTTTATCTGTTTAGAACAGATTTGAGTGATTCTGAATGAAAACTTTGGCTGTATTTTATCTGTAATAATACATGTACAGCTATCTGGGCTTTGTTTACTCAAATATCTAAAGCCAGACACTGGTTACTGTATAGGTGTGGGTATAGGAGTAAATGTTCTTGACTGTGTGGATTTAAGTGGTCTGGTGGGTTGTAAGTATGGTGCAATGTTCTGGACTCTGTGGTCTGGGTGTTCCTTTACATATGTTAATCTAAGTCGTCACACAGTATTATGTGACTTGGTGACTATAATGTATCACATAATTAACATCATTTGCATTGAAATGATTCAGACTTTAGCTTTCTCTAACTCTTCCCACATTCCAGAATGATGCGAACAAGGAAACATGTTTATACTGTGAAAGACATCACTGAAGCTGCCCAAACTGGAGAGAATGACTTTGAAATGGAATCAGATCTGGTGGTAACTGAAGAACATAATTCAGTTGATGAGGTGATGGTTAAATTCAAGGGGAAACTTATTGGCATAAAGCAATATACGTGAGGCAAACCTCACCCATGGAGCTTCAAACTGTGGGTGAAAACTGGGTCCTCTGGCATCCTCTGTGACTCAGATGTGTACCAAATCAGCATTGATGGAAGACAACCTAGATCTGAACTTGTAATGTCAGATGATGTAATGAAACATGCCTCCATGCTTCCAGATGACCAGAACTATAAAATCTACTCTGACAACTACTTCACCTCTGTCCCATTAGTAGTTCAGCTTCTTGACCGAGGGTTGCATTATGTGGGAACAGCCTGGCAAGTGCTCTTACTCAATGTTTGACATTTTCATTGATCTTTTTCTCATTTTATTCAGATAAAATCAACTCTCAAGATGCCAAAGAGAGGGCAACCATGTTTAGGCAGTGGGACCCCTGTATCACCATTGACATCAAAGAGCCCTTTGACATCCATGACAGGAATACCACAGAGACGGGTAACTGCTCTGAAAAGGTTATGTACAACCAATGGTTGTGGACAAGAACAAGGTTGCACATTTCCCTGTAAACAGATATCTTAGTAAACAAATATCTTAGATATCTGTTTAGTCCTAACCCAGGTGGCATGGCACCTTGGGAAAAAGAAGAGCTTCTGCCTTTAGCACCCTTGAGGTAGTTTTCTTTATTTTTAGAGCTCTGTTTTTTCATCACTTTCTTAGAGTGCAGAAGAATGATGTGTGCACCACACCTTTCCACCTCTGCTACACTTATTCATCCCCAGCATTTATTGTTTGTTTTTTGGGGTTGTTTTTCTTTTCTTTTTTACTTCAGTTCCCCTCTATATTTGAATCTTACCCAGAAGCATAAAATCCAGGTTTTTTCTTAACACAGGGTCACGTTCCAGAGGAAACTTGACTCTGTCCTCTGGCTCACATTAGTCCCCTGACAAAATCATTATGACCATTATCATACATAAACACTTTCCATAAAAGTTTCCAAATCCCTTTTCATGTATGTAGTTTTTATGTTTTCAAGAAATCCCCTTATAGTGTTTGTGTAGGGCTTTGTCCCAGAAATACTGATAAATATATATTACATGACTATTTTTCAGTGCCTTAAGCAGGCTGTTTTTGTTACCATCCTTTTAGGATGAATATCACTTGACGAACTTACATAAATATGTTGTGTTTTAATGACATCAAAGAAACAGTGATTTCAAAACAACAGTTTTTAAAGCTTAATTTTCATATGTGGACTGAATGAAACTTCAGCAATGTTTACATACTGACTCAAAATTGTTTATTAAAAACAAAACAACAAATATTTACTTTTCCATGAACTCTTTAAATAATGACTATAACCAATAGATGTCAGTGTAGAGTAAAGAATAAAGCAGTTTAATTCAGAATAAGCAGTGATGATGAAGACTTAGAAATAATGGACATGTCAGATCAATTCTTATATATAAAAAAACTGTGAAAAAAATTATGTATTATGTCACATGATTCACATTAAACGAATATAATCCAGTACTATTACCTGTAGATCCTGCTTATTTAATATTAATATTAGTATGATTTAAAGTAAATAATGCTTTGAGACACTTGTGCATTTAGCATACTGTAATAATTTTATAATAATAAAAATATTTTTACTGTCTGATAAAATATGTCACTGTAGCTCAGTCCTGCTTATGAAATGCTTTTGGCAATCCAGGTCAAGGCTGCAGTGGCGCAGACTGACCACTAGGAGGAGGACAGAATTTGTTTATAGGATTTACACAGTGTAAATATGAGAGAACACATGGAAGAGTTGAATTTTAGTTTGACATTATTTTTATTTTATTTTTGTATGTATTATTTTACATGTATATATCTACAATTTGCTCTTATTATTTTTTATTTTAAAAATTAGTTTATATTTTGATTTTTTTTGTTTTGTCAATTTAATTAATGAATGAATTAATTAATTTAATAATGTATTAAATACATTTTTTGTTGTTGTTATTTTTTATTAGAAAATATTTAAATAATTTATTTTTAGATATGTATTCTCGTTATTTTTGTTCTAATTTGCATTATTATTTTAGTTTGTTATTATTATACATTTTTGTTATAGTTATTATTATTATTATTATTATTATTATTATTATTATTATTATTATTATTATTATTATTATTATTATTATTATTATTTTGTGTGTCCTTATCGCACACCAATGACACTGTGGGGTTGCGTCATTCTACACTCATTAATTTGATTGGTCCTCGGCTCTTTTACGTAGGCAAGATTGTTGACGTATAAGCCTCGTTGTTTTTGCGCATGCGTGCAAAAACCCGTGCTGTTAGTGTGTGTGTGTATATGTGTGTGTACGGCTGAGTGTGTGTATTTAACCCGAGGAAGAGACAGAAATCAGACGTTGTCCATCGCTAGTTCTGACCACACGACTGTGCTCTTAGGACGCCAGACTGGTACCGGTTCTGGTCCTTTAGAGACGCTCGATTAAGCAGGAGAAAAGCAGAAGTTCGTCTCGTTTCTCTGGCTGGACAGGTGAGTCTTCTTTCAGGAACATCTCTGAGCCTATAAACCAATCCGGTCCTCTGTGTTTCTCCTGCTTTTCTCTTTTGTGGGCTTGTTTTGTATGTGTTTCTACTCCGTGAGATCCTCATATACGTGTAAGATTGACCTGAAGCCTTTTTTGACAGAAGTTAGCTTCTTATTCTCTCTGCTCTATTCCACCTTAAATAGTGCAGCAGTTACTGTAGATAGCCTCCAGGCGCCTGACTATATTTACTGCAGTATTTAAGGTGGTATTGGAAGTTCTACTAAGAGGCTAACTTGTCGTGTTAGTGACCTTTCTCTTGGTTTGTAGACCCACAGCAGACCTACTAAAGCTGCGAATGAGTTTTGGGTCAAGTGTCTGTGAACTGGACTAAAACTCTCCAGAACCAGACCTAGATGCAGCTTGACAGGACACAAGTTCATAGCTAGTGTGTCAAAGCTCAATAGAGTTCATATTAATTTGTGGTCAGCAGGTTGAGGCCATTGACATTTTCTCCTTCTTCATCTTTTCTGACTGATATTTCACTAGTTTTGCAGTTGGCTTGGGTCAGCGTCACTACTAGTACCATGCTGGACCGGAACCCTACAGAGGTTGCACAGGTAGTCCAACTCCTGCAGGATGGCACATTAATATGTGCCATTGATGGAAGGTTTGCTGTGTCTCTTATCACAGTCTTAAGAGTATGGAGGAAATTCCAGGAGACTGTCAGTTACTCTAATAGAGCTGGACAAGCCCTCTGGTGTGAATGTGTCTGACCAAACAATCAGACAGGGGCTTCATGAGGTAGCCTGTGAGTTTGATGTCCTGAAACAGGCCCTGTGTTCATTGCCCAGCATTGTAGAATGGCATTTGCCATAGAACACCCGAATTGGCAGTTCCACCACTGGTGCCCTGTGATTTTCACAGATAAGAGCAGGTTTCAGAGAATGTGGAGAACGTTATGCCACCTGCAATATCATTCAACATAACTGGTTTGGTGGTGCTACATTGATGGTCTGGTGTATCATATCCCTGGAAGGATGCACAGACCTCTACAGGCTAGACAACCCTGATTGCTATTAGGTATCTGGATGAAATCCTTGGACTTTGGTGTCTTTTGAATTCAATCCTCTTTAGGGTGATTAATTTTAATTTCCATCAATGTGGCATTCTTTCACTCCTAACATATTACCCAGTCCAGAAAGATATTCTGCATGATTTTTTTTTGTATTGGGATCTGATGTTTTCAAAGTGTATACCTTTTAATTACATGTATGTAATATAATAGAATTTTTTTTTGTCATTTTACATAGTGAAAATGTCTGGTTCCACTGAAAAGTACTTGGTCCAAGTATTTAGTATAATATTGCTAAAAAGAACTTATTATACCAACTTATTATAAACCAAATAGTTAAAATATATATGTTTTAAGTACTATCATGTGTAGCAGCACAATGACCAACCCACAACTAAAACCCGTGTCATGGTCTTCAATGCCAAATGTTTGATAGAACATAGAATCATTTCTTCATTTAGGGTTGCACGATTAACCCCATGTTATCATCAGTTGTGATTTTGGCCTTTGACGATAACATATTCAAAATGTAAAAAAAAAAATCTTGTCAGTCATACTCTCCTATGGTCTTGTTATAAATCTAACTATAGCATATTAGATTTTTTTTATAGAGTTGAGTAATCTTGTTAAATAATAATCTCAATTTTAAGCAAAATAATTTTATCAGGATTTTTACCACAACTGAGCAATTCTGCTACATGGTTCAAAACCACACAAAGCAGTTGTTTTATTGTCAAGAATTATTTTAAATTATTTGACTAAATTTGTTTGCTAGATCTTGGTAATATTATTTACATTTGTTCTAAAGTATAAATGTTATCGCTTTGTTACAGTACTCGCTTAGTCTATAACAGCAGTGAAACCTTGCATTTTCTACTGAAAATCATATTAATGCCAAATGGAATGCCTTACTTCATAAGGTCAATTTTTTGGGGAAAAATATTGTTTTATGGACTGAAAAATGCAGAACTAGTCCATAGTACAGATTACATTTAGTTTGCACTGGGTCACAATTGAGCCACATTGTCATTTAATTGTAGTAATTGATTGTTAGCATGCTGTTATAATTATATGCTCTCTTCATTCATCGCCATGGGGATGGATTTCTTTGCATCTCTTACTATAAGGAAGTAAAAGCTTACAAAGGACATTTATACTGGTATATTACAAACCACCAGTAGAAAATCATGACACACATGGTTCACATTTGCAGAACAGAGATTCATTGGAAAAGTTACTGTTTCATTTTTTGAGACAGGTGCGGTCATATGCTATTTTGGCTTTCTTGTTTCACACCATTTGAAAAAAGATTTACATAACTTTTACACCCTTTACAGTGAGACCAGATATATTTGTCTCAGAATTTCATATTAATATGTATATTAATATGACATACATACACAATGTATACATTAATATGTATACATTAATAATTGTTCTCCTTTAAAATTATCCTCATGCAGCGCCATCTGCAGGAGCCTTAAGTTACTACTTATTTTTTTGTCCAAAGAGCATACACACACACCTTTTATACCATATATTATAACCATATATAACCATAAAAAGCTTTAATGTTAACAGATGTACACATGTCCATATATCTGAGTAGATAACAGGAGATGCAAGGTGTACAGGAGATATAATAAATGACCACCTTAACCATGCAACTGCTTCACAGGCACATGCATAAGTGTTCACTCGGTGGTGATCCCTGACATTTTCCTGTTCATTATAGAAGTTAACTGGTCCACTGTGGTGTGTCGATTGCTCTGTACCACTCACCGGAATCATCCTTGCCCTCTGCCGTAAATATACCACTGTTATGCCTTTAAGTCCTTTCTCAGTACAACTTCACTACAGCGGATCTGGAACATCCCACATAGTTAGTGGTTTCTGAGATGCTGCCTTTTGGACATCAGTCACATCATGTTTTTTGTCCATGATGATGATTAAGATTCACCAATTTTGCCAATGTGATTTTTCACACAACGGAATTTGACCTCCACATTTAACTCATTCGTGCAGTGAAACACACACACTAGTAAACACACTAGGTTGTGAGAATTTGTGCCCGAAACGGTAGGTAGCCCTAATCCACCGTTGCCTGGGGAGCAGTTAGGAGGTTAGGTGTCTTGCTCAAGGGCACTTCAGTCATGTCCTGTCTGGTGATCGAGACAAGACCAGATCATTACCACTAGGCCATGGCTGCCCCCCAAAACACGCCTGGGGCTGCATTGGCCGGGATGGTTTCAGACTCTACTACAACTGACTGGTGTGCTCACGTGGCATCTGTGATGTCCTGGGTCAAATTCATTCCAAAGCAGGGGTGGTCATAATGACCATATATATTCCAGATTTTACAAGATGGTCTGGATGTCCTGTGTATGTGCTGGATGTGCTGTTCAAGTAGGTCATCGTAATGATAATTCAGGTGAAAGGTGTAGTCAGAGGCCTGTTTACTGACACATCAGTCCTACTGACTCATCAGCCTGGTGGCCTGGTTCTTGACTTTATGCTTCTGGAATAGTGGCATTCTTTAGAGTCCTCTTAGTCTTCCTTAGGCACCAGGAGGTTTTGGGATTCTGGTGATGCACTGGGCTGTCTGCACCAACCCCTGCAGAGCTCGCCACTCAATAGCACTAGAATTAATTTTCATATCTAGACTTAAATGTGTCCACTTCATGAACATTTTACTCTTGTTTTGTAGTCGAGTCACCAGTAATTGTGCTGTGTGAGGCAGAAAACATGCAGTCATTTATTGTTTTCTCCATCGAGGCACAATAACATGTTTTCATGGAGCTGTTACACTCATCCACTGCTCCCTTCTTCATTATACTCCCTCTTAACACTTCACACCTCCTTAATTATGACTTCATATTCAGGTATCGGTAGCTAATATCTGTTATGCAGCAATGAGAGTGAGGAACTGAACTTTACAGTTTTAACCACTTAAGTACATCGTAAGACTTTATAATTTAGTAACAGCATAAACAATAAGCTCATGAGTTATTCTTAAGTTATAGGTATGGTATAGTTGACTATTTGATCAAAGGAGCCTGATTTGTGTGACGGTCATTTCAAATGGGTGGTTCCTCTGAATAAATCTTGATGTAAAGCTTATTTTATATCTGATTATGGCCCAGCAGAGGACATACTTTGTGACAATTGAGGAAGGTGGGTTTTCTGAAACAGCTGCTGATCTGGTTTTGCACTGCAATTCCAGAATCCATTCTGTGCACATCCGTCATTGTCACTTTCGAATGATCAACAAAACATGAGA
>BRDA01007774.1:0-11331 GCA_036984385.1 Crenuchus spilurus | reverse complement strand
TCCGGTGGCTCTGGCAGTTTTTAAGGCTTCTGTGATGGACAACAGAGTCGTTTCAGTAGAGTGTCCTTTTTTAAAACCAGATTGGTTGCGATCGATTTATAGCCACATTTCTCAAGTATGAGCACTGCAGTTTAAAGTATACACTCACCGGCCACTTCATTAGGTGCACATTGTTGTATCTGCACTCATTGACCTACACTGACCATACAGGAGCACTTTGTAGTTTTACAGTTACAGACTGTATTCTCTCTCTGTATAATCTGTTCTTCAATGATCAGGACCCCACAGAGCAGGTGGATCATTCTCAGTGACACTGATGTGGTGGTGGTGTGTTAGTGTGTGTTAGAGTGGATCAGACACAGCAGAGCTGCTGATGTTTTTTAAACACCTCAGTGTCACTACTGGAGTGAAAATAGTGACCAACCAGCCAACAGTGTCAGGACTAGAGGACCAACACGCACTGTGCTGAGCTGCTGTCTCTGACTTTACATCTACAAGAACAACAAGGTAGGTGTGTCTAATAGAGTGGACATAGAGTTGGACATCTCCAACACACATTAACACACCACCACCACATCAGTGTCAAAGTGTACAGAGAAACATATAAACTTTGTAGACCTACCTGTATGGTGAGTGTAGAATAAATGGACAATGGGTGGAGATACAAGCTCTGTATACCTAATGATCTGGCCAGTATGTGCTCTGATTGGCTGTCTTTGTGCCTCATTCAAAAAACATTATAAATGTCATAGAATAGGTGTTTGTATGTAAATGAATTTGTTGTATGAGGACTGAAGCGGATCTGCTTCAGTGCTGCTCTGTATGATTACCTGCTTTGCTGCAGTCTACAGTGAAGACGTTTTTCTGGCCGATGGAAGCTCTGGACAGTCCGGCGCCCTGACAGACCACCCGGCTGGCGTCAGAGGACGGTGAAGAGCTGGATGTGGAGCTGTATGCTCCGCCCATCTTTGTGCTTTTAGTGACCGTCTCCACCAGGACGGAGGAGGTTTCGTGCAGGCTGTGGCCCCCAGACAGGCGGACACCTACAGCAAGAGACAGACGGGTTACATAACCGCACTCACACTTTGCTTTTACACAATACAGCACACTTGTGCACAATCACAGCAGAGGAACATCCCAGAACCACATCTTCACCTCATCTCACTTCTCTTCCAGAAGTAACTCTCCTGTGGGCTGGTGTCCAGCACAGTTTGGTCGTTTACCTGCTCAGCACAACGGGTTCAATTCACTCAACTGTGTACAACAGTGGTGGACATCAAACCTCCAGGATCAGACCTGCAGATCACTAGAGCATCTCCAAAAGTTCATTTTTAATCAGAACTTAGTTCAGAAAAGTAAACGGTCATATTTTACATTCATTACATGTAAAGTGACATTTCAAGCCTTTTAATGTTGATACTGTTTGGACAGCAATTGACTCAAAACTCCAAATTAAATAAAATAATGTAAGATTTCTGAAGCCAAACTGATCAACATTACAACAAAAAGGCTTGAAATCTGCCGCTTTACATGTCATAAATATAAAATATGAACACAAATGAACTTTTTCAACATATTCTCATTGTTGTGATGTAGCACTGTAAATAGCACAACCTTCACAGCACAGAGTAAATATCAGCCAGACCTCCAATAGCGCAAAAGTTAGTAACCCCCTGCTCAAAAGTCACAATTAGTTGATGTTATGCGTAAAACTAATTAAGACATAACTTCTCTTTCGGTGGGGAATTTCGTACATTTTAGTTTCTAATTATTAACTGAATGTAACATCAATAATAACATGGAAAATAATAAAATATATGTGATTTAATGTGCTGTTAATGTTAGTAAATAAAGAGTTAGTGTGTAATAAATATCTGTAAAAGACTTATTTTACTTTCACTGAAGAGTGTAATTAAAGTGCAATACTAATAAAGCCAATCAACTCTAAGAACATCTTTAATTACTTGTACTTGTACTTGCAGAACTCACATTAGCTTTGGAGTATTGACATGTACAGTAACGACTGAATAAAGCTTACTGTTAATAATAATAATAATAATAATAATAATAATAATAATAATAATTAATAATAATAATTACAGCAGTTCTGAGTTCACTAAAAATCATATTTCTCCACTTACTTCAGATATAATCAGCCAGTCAAGACATGTTTGGTTCTTTAGTTCAGAACTGGAGCTGTGAGGCTAACATTGCTAACAAACACTAGAGCTCAACTGTCACCTAAATACTTTGGTCGTTTGGGTTTTCTGAAGCCACTCAAAGCTCATCCAGATGTTAATGAAGGTCTCACAAACTAGTGAAAGTGGTTTAGGACACAGTCAGACTTACTGTGAACTTTAAACAATAACAAAAACTTGTGTAGCTGAATGCTGTGTCGGTCATCTTAGAGCAGGAAGTGCTGTTTTAGAGTCCGTTTTAGTGATGATTTAAAAATAAAAACAGTCAAGACCCCGCAGTTTTTAAATGTACACTTTAAACATACACTGAGAGGCACTTTATGGTAAAACCAGAAGAAACCACAGATACACAAACTGTACAATACGATGCTTGTTTTGTTCACTTTTTAAACTCCACACTCATCTGTGTGGCAGTGCAACAGCACTAACGGTTTTATAGCATTTCATACAGTTTATTCCTTGTGGTGGCTTTAAAGCATTTTTAGTGCCCTCTAGTGGATGTTTTTTTAGTCTACCGCACCTCTACTGATTGGCAGAGATAAACAAACACACTGTGTTAAATTCAAGGCCTTCAATAAGTGACTCAGATGTGCTTTACCAAATGGTTGAGCACAGTGTTAAAGAGTTAAACTGCAGACATGTCTTGGCTGATTGATTATATCTGAGAAAAGTGGAGAAATGTAAATGAGTGAATATTTCTAATCTTTCTCTAATTAATCTGCCAGTACATATAATCTCCCTGTGCTGTTTTCACCTGAGGTTGCTGCTCTCCTTTCACGGCCTGTGAGCCTGGAGAAGATGTGTTAATGTAACAGGCACAGTTGCGTAAGGTTTTCTATTTTTAAAATAAGCTGTACTCAGTTTGTTCTGTTTATTAGATGTGACCAACCCTGGACTTCAGCTCTGTACCTGTGACTTTAGCTTTGAAGGGGCTTCCCACGATGTGCTGCGGACCCCCGTATTTGATGAAGATGAGATAGTTCCCTGGTGCCATTGGAGTGTAGTTGATTTTGTAGCCTTCCATGCACTCCACACAGTCCATTTTCACCTTGGAGGGGCCGTCGATGTTCACCGATAAAGCTCCAGATCCGGCGTTACAGGTGTTGACCACAAACTCCGTGGGAACACCTGCAGAAGTTCAATTCCACTGATTTTATACAATAATGACCTAAATTTAATGACACCGAAAAGCTGGAATTGTGCTGCTGGAACAGCGAGAAATTCATTAATTTTTAATAGTAATTTTAGTGTCATTTTATTTTGACACTGTGCAGCTTAGTTACTATAGTTACTCAGTAGCTTCAGTCCATCTATCTGGACACATCTTAAAGAGCTCATCTCCTTCATTACTCTTATCTGATTTCTTCCTGAGCTCCTTTATATTTTTGTGTGTTTATGACATAAAAACAGTCACAATTCATCTTTACATGATCATTAAACAGCTTCTATATTGTTTACTTTAACACTGATGTATGTTAATAACCTGTGTTCTGATTGGCTGTCCTGTTATAACTGTATATATAACTGTTTATATATGCAGAAATGTATAGAAGTGAATATATGACTGTACTGTGTATATACTTTATGTAAATAAATATATCTGTATCACTGTACATAACTCTATAAAACTCAATATAACAGCCAGTTAATGGTTCTCTGGTGCCCTGTGGTGCCTCCTCTGATGTAATAAGTGACGTAGACATATGTTTAGTTGTACCTGTACAGCCAGTCTGTAACCCCGGGCCGTAAGCAGACACCAGGCCGGGGTCACCAGCGTGACCCGTGTCACCCACACGCACATTAAAGGGGCTGCCGGGGATGTGACTGCCATTAAACTTCACATCGATGGAGTGTATGCCGTTCTCTTGTGGGATGAAGCGGATGGCGCTCTTATCTGCTCAGAGAAGAGGAGAGTAGAGCCTCTTATACTGAGAGTTAAAGGAACAAATATCACAACAAATAAAAATAAAACAACAGAACCAGATTAAAAGCATGTCCTGCAGTGCAGGGGTCACTAATCTAACCTGTGAAAGACTGAGGCTGAGAGCTCATGTCACACTTTTCTTGTATTTATTTCCTGTCTGACCTCTAGTTATGTTTATGTATGAAAACAGACATAATTCATGTGTTTGATCATTTTCCAGCCTTAGAATTAAACCAACTTTTTCTTTCTGTACCTTCAAAAGCTGCTGTATACTTGCTATTGACTAAACGTACACTTCCCGGCCACTAGGGGGCACAGTTTATGACAGCTGTACGTATTTGACTTATAAGTATTAACGTAAATGAAGTATGTATAAAGTGACTTTAGTATTGATTATGAGAAGGTGGAGGAAACAGTAGTTGTGGTGGAGATGGTCCATCACTGACCACACTGAGGTTATACTGCCCCCATACTGTTACTGTTGGCTTTGCAGCTCACTTACACGTCACGTCCATTCCTGAGAATGTGCTCCACCTACATACTAAACAAACCTAGGAGGCAGATATCTAGTCCTGAAGATTTGCTACATTGCAGAAGTGATATCCAACCTTAACCTAACACCTCATCCACCCTCAGGCTCATCTCAACTCCAGAGTGGAAGATCTCCAGGACCAGGATGTTCAGTTTAGTTTCTATATACAGCCCAAAACTAACTGTTTACATATTACACTACAAGTGAACATGTGTTGTTTTTTCATGTCTCACATCACAGTTACAAACCTGGAACTTACCAGCGTCTACATCAGTGACGTAACACTCCCCCACCACTCCGGATGGACTGTGGACCTTGGCATCGATGGCCCCACGTGCCCCGTTACGCTGCACCGCGAAGGAGGCTTCCTGATTCACCCTCAGATCTTTCTCCTGAGAGAAAGAGAACATCTCACGATCAGTCATTGAGCACAAAGAGAGCTTTGTGTGATGTTTATGGGACTCAAGCTGACCCACAGCACCAAGCAGGAGGCCATTTACAGCTACAGCTCAGTCAGACACTGGCAACCTGCTACATAGAAAGATTTAAATCTACACTCACTGGACATTTCATCAGCTTTACTGACCATGTAGGTGAAGTTTGTAGTTCTACAATCACAGACTGTAGTTAGTCGGTTTCTCTGTTTACTTTATTCACCCCACAGAGCAGGTGGATCATTCTCAGTGACACTGATGTGGTGGTGGTGTGTTAGTGTGTGAGTTGCTGCAGATGTTAAACACTGTGTACACTCACTGTCCTCTATTAGACACACCTACCTTGTTGGTCTTGTACTTGTAAAGTCAGAGACAGCAGCTCAGCACAGTGTCTAGTCCTGACACTGTTGGCTGGTTGGTCACTATTTTCACTCCAGTAGTGACACTGAGGTGTTTAAAAACATCAGCAGCTCTGCTGTGTCTGATCCACTCTAACACACACTAACACACCACCACCACATCAGTGTCACTGCGGTGCTGAGACTATAACTACAGTCTGTAATTGTAGAACTACAAACTCCACCTATATGGTCAGTGGAGCTGATGAAATGTACAGTGACTGTAGATACTAGGTACGTGTACCTAATGAAGTGAGCAGTATGTAGACTGTACACATACACGATATGTCCAAAAGTTTGTAGACACCCCTACTAATGATGCATTCCGCTACTTTACTAACAAAAGCAGTATAAAGTCTTTATTTCGGGAAAAAACAATGAATCAGCAGGTGTCCCAATACTTTTGTCTGTGTATCGTCAGGGTGTTCGTTCATGAGGCTGCTGACCACTGACCTGCAGGCTGGTGACAGTCAGTCTGCGAGCGTCGTCTGACAGTGTGGCGATGGGGACGGTGAATGGACTGTCTGGAATGTGCTCATTGTTGAACTTGATTGACACTTCATAATCACCTGGAAGATCAGAGGAAACTTCAGCATCACAGACTCCAAACCTCCTCAGAAAGCGTCTTTACACACAACACAACACTTTACTGTGTAACAGTTAGTGCCCCCCCACCCCCCGCTCAAACTTCACATGTAGTTGATGTTCTAAGTGTAAATAATAAGACATACGTTCTCTGTATTGGACATTCAGCACATTTTACTCACAGTTTCTATTTATTTAGTGAATTCTGTTTATTATGTACAATATTTAATGTGCTGTAACCGTTAGTAAGTAAAAAGTATTAAAATGTTTGTTTTCTGTAGAAGATGGTTCTCTTATTTACACTTAGGACATCATTACATATGTGGACTTTAATTGGAGGCGGTAATTGTTTACAACACTGTGTGTGTGTGTGTGTGTGTGTGTGTGTGTGTACCAGGCTCTTGCACTATGTAGGACACTCCACATGATCCATCCTTCCTGTCCTCAAAGGTGATTTCTGCTTTGCTGGGTCCCTCAACAGCAATGGACAGTCCTCCTGCCCCGGCCTCTCGGGTCCAGATACTGAACTCCGCTAAAGGACGAGAATGAACCAAAGGAGTCAGGCAGATGATTAAAGGAATGTTTTGTTAAGAAATATTTAGACACATTTGGAGTCTGACTGAGAACAGGAGCTGGAACACTTGGACTCAGTAGTCAACTAAACAGCTTAGGTGTTTTTCTAAAATATATCACCAAAAACGTCTGTGAAGCCCATCAAAGCTCATCTGGATGTTAATGAAAGTCTCTTGATGGTTTAGGACACAGTTTGCCTTACTCTGAGCTTTAAACAGTAACTAAAACTTGTGTAGCTGAATGCTGCATCGGCCATCTTGGAACAGGAAGTGCTGCTCTAGAATCAGTTTTAGTGATGAGCATCACTAATACAAGAGCAGTCTTCTAGGCGCCCTGCTGCTGTCTGAAGTGTCTGTCCGTAGTGATGAGCTTTTACTCATCTTTATAGTTCACAGTAAGTCTGGCTGTGTCCTAAACCACATCCGTTAGTCTTTGAGACATTCACTGATTTGTTGATGTACTGTTAAAGAAATAACTGGGCTATTTAGACTATTGCAGCTCCAGTTCTAAACTAAAGAAGCAAAATCTGGACTCGAAACTTGTCTAAATCTGAGGTAAGTGGGAACATATGTAAATATTATTGCAGATCCCTAAAACAACAATCCATACATAAGCTGATGTGGACATTTCTTGTAGTGCTGTGCAAATGGTGGGTATAAGCTTGCATTATTTGTTGGCTGTGTTGACCTTCAGCGTAAAACTAAATACTGGTCTGGGCTCAGATTCATAAACGTAATTTTCCAAAGACAGAGCTGATGAGACTTGATGAGACTTACTGGGCACTCCTGCGATTCCTCTCTGCAGACCAGTCCCACCAGCTCGGACCTTGTGTGCACCTCCTTCACCCAGGGGTCCTACAGTAAATTGGAAGGGGCTGCCGGGGACATGCTGACCCCTGTACTTTACACTGACTGTGTGGGAGCCCATCTCAGCGGGTACGAAACGAACGCTGTAGGTACTCTCTCCACCTTCCACTATCTCAGCATCTGTTACCTTCCCTCCTGGACTGGTCACCTGGGCAGTCATGCCCTGCACATCTGCAGAAAAAACACGCTCAGTAACGTTTTATAGCATATAATGTGAAAAGGAATCTGAGCACAATATGAGACTTTATTGAGATCAATACTGAGATCAACCATATATATAAAATGCACTAATGCACCTGCACAACAGGCAAAGCTAAGCAGGTCTCTGTCTGGTTAGCACTTGGATGGGAGACCTCCAGAGAAAAGCTTGTGTGTCTGCTAGAATGCAAGGACTGTAGCTGTATGTACAAGAGCTGTACATAAGATGTGCTCAAATAACACTACTTTGTTTACTAAACACAGGAATCTCAACCACTTCTCATCCAGGAATAAGAGTCCCAGCTCTGATGCTGTGAATGACTAGAAGTCTCTCATGTCTCCTTTCTGTCTCTTGGAGGAATTTTAGGAGAATATCCATTACATCTCCTGAGTCATCAAGGAGCAACACATGAGCTGTAAAATTATCCTCTGGGGACAATGTGACCATGTTTTTACCATCACTCACCCTCTTTAGCTGTCAGAGATCCAAAGCAGCCGAGGCTCTCTCTGCCCAGAAATGACCCGAAAACATCTCTGAAGGGGTCACCTCCTCCCATTTGCGTGCTCTCCTCCACGTGAACCTCCCGTTTGGTTTCTCCTCCACGAGTCTTGCTGATCTCTGTGCGCTCGGTGCGTGTATATGTGTGGCTGCTACGGGTGAAAGTGCGGGTCAGACGCTCCTGAGCCGAAACCATCTGGAACCAGTTTCCTGAAGACAGAAGAGCAAGAGGAGTTCAGTTTAGACTGGAGTTAATCTCTCAAACCTAACCCTAAATCTCCAGGCTGGTAATCAGTATTGTCTCCAATACAGACTTTTAATTTTTTAATTTTTTTTATTTTATTAAATTATTATTTATCATCTGTTATTGAGACATTTACTAATACTGTCATTAATACTAAGGCTTCACTTCCACACAAATAAAATACATGAATGTATTAATGTATCTGAATATGTTAAAACTGTGTTGTAGTTTATAACTGCAGTTGTCTGTTATTTTTACAAATTATTTATATTTTTCATGTAATTTGCTCTGATAAGTGTTTACTAAGGCTGTGACAATACATCAAGATATAAATATTCAGACAATTGGAATGGTAGAGATGGACAATATCACGTGCATTCAGTTAATTATGTCATCTAATGTTACATTGTTTGACCACCAGAGATCAAAATCTATTTAACCCACAGCAGAATAAGTCCCACTCCCATTTAGCCACACTCTAATCTCCTTAGTAGCCTAAAAGCTTCTTCAATTCTTTAATGGAAACCGGATTCTTTTATATTTTAAAAAATCCTTTTAGTTTAATATTTTATAAAGAAAAATGTAGAATATTTCTGTTGTTTATGGCTCAGTTTAGTCATTTCATTTGAGTTAAAATGTAGAAATAATTTTGTTTACTTTCAGAAAAAAATATGAAATCCCTTTAAACATTTAAGATTTATTTAAAATATCAAGAGGACATTAATGGTGAACTCAGAACTCCAGTGTTTATAACATGGTGGACTGAACAAGTTTATACTGAGACTGTTTGGTCTCACCTGGGATTTTGAGGTTGAGGTCACAGGTGCTGCCCACTGAAGCAATGGAGGGCGCCTGCCTCTTCCTCGTGATGCTCTCCTTCATCCTCCCTTCTCCCGTTACCTTCACTGTGAATGGACTCCCTGAGAGCGAGATACCATCATGAGAAACAGTTGAGCTGGCTGGAGTCTTGTAGAGCAGAGTGGAGCAAAAGGACTGAGAAGGACTCACCTGGGATGTGCTTTTCTGCAAATTTAATGTTGATGATGTAGTTGCCTGGCTCAGTGGGACAGTAGGTCACTTTGCATGTTCCATCCTCCACATCCTCACATTTTATATCCACTTTACTCGGACCCTCAATGGACAGTCCCAGTCCCCCGTAACCTGAGAGCACAGAGAGCTCAGCTCATCAACGCTGATGTTCAGAATAGTAGAAGATGCAGGTAGATTCACTGTTCATATGATACAACTGTGAGACCTGCCTTAAGATCTGCTGTGATTTCTGTTTCCAAGCACTGCTCACTCTGCTTTGTCACAATCAATGCTTCAGTCATTCTCTCCATCACTATGCCCTCTCTCTCTCTGCTTCTATCTCTCTCTCTCTCTCTGCTTCTCTCACTCTCTCTGCTTCTCTCACTCTCTCTGCTTCTCTCACTCTCTCTCTCTGCTTCTCTCTCTCTCTCTCTATCTGCTTTTCTCTCACTCTCTCTCTCTGCTTCTCTCTCTCTCTCTATCTGCTTTTCTCTCACTCTCTCTGCTTCTCTCACTCTCTCTCTCTGCTTCTCTCTCTCTCTGCTTCTCTCTCTCTATCTGCTTTTCTCTCACTCTCTCTGCTTCTCTCACTCTCTGCTTCTCTCTCACTCTCTGCTTCTCTCTTTCTGCTTCTCACTCTCTCTCTGCTTCTCTCACTCTCTCTCTCTCTGCTTCTCTCTCTCTGCTTTTCTCTCACTCTCTCTGCTTCTCTCTTTCTGCTTCTCTCACTCTCTCTCTCTGCTTCTCTCTCTCTCTCTATCTGCTTTCCTCATTCTCTCTCTCTGCTTCTCTCACTCTCTCTCACTCTATGCTTCTCATTCTCTCCCTGCTTTGTCACAATCAATGCTTCAGTCATTCTCTCTATCACTATGCGCTCTCTCTGTCTCTGCTTCTCTCTCTCTCTCTCTCTCTCTCTCTCTCTCTCTCTCTCTCTCTCTCTCTGCTTCTCTCACTCTCTCTGCTTCTCTCACTCTCTCTCTGCTTCTCTCACTCTCTCTCTGCTTCTCTCACTCTCTCTCTGCTTCTCTCACTCTCTCTCTGCTTCTCTCTCTGCTTCTCTCACTCTCTCTCTCTGCTTCTCTCACTCTCTCTTTCTGCTTTTCTCTCTCTCTCTCTCTGCTTCTCTCACTCTCTCTGCTTCTCTCTCTCTGCTTCTCTCTCCCTCTTTCTGCTTTTCTCACTCTCTCTCTCTGCTTCTCTCTCTGCTTCCCTCTCTGCTTCTCTCTCTGCTTCTCTCTCTCTCTTTCTGCTTTTCTCGCTCTCTCTCTCTGCTTCCCTCTCTGCTTCCCTCTCTGCTTCCCTCTTTGCTTCTCTCTCTGCTTCTCTCACTCTCTTTCTGCTTTTCTCGCTCTCTCTCTCTGCTTCTCTCTCTGCTTCTCTCTCTGCTTCCCTCTCTGCTTCCCTCTCTGCTTCCCTCTCTGCTTCCCTCTCTGCTTCTCTCACTCTCTTTCTGCTTTTCTCGCTCTCTCTCTGCTTCTCTCTCTGCTTCTCTCTCTGCTTCTCTCTCTGCTTCTCTCTCTGCTTCTCTCTCTCTTTCTGCTTTTCTCGCTCTCTTTCTGCTTTTCTCGCTCTCTCTCTCTGCTTCTCTCTCTGCTTCTCTCTCTGCTTCTCTCTCTCTGCTTTTCTCGCTCTCTTTCTGCTTTTCTCGCTCTCTCTCTGCTTCTCTCTCTGCTTCTCTCACTCTCTCTGCTTCTCTCACTCTCTCTGCTTCTCTCTCTCTCTTTCTGCTTTTCTCACTCTCTCTCTGCTTCTCTCTCTGCTTCTCTTTCTGCTTTTCTCGCTCTCTTTCTGCTTTTCTCGCTCTCTCTCTCTGCTTCTCTCTCTGCTTCTCTCTCTGCTTCTCTCTCTCTG
>BRDA01007773.1:80880-95803 GCA_036984385.1 Crenuchus spilurus | reverse complement strand
TAAAATATTGACATTTGCCATCTCCACATCATTGCATTCAGTTTTTATTCACAATTAGTTTAGTGTCCCAACTTTTTTGGAATCCGGTTTGTATAACCCACTAAGCCAGACTTATTGTTCCAGCACATCTCACAGATGCTCAATCAGGTTAAAAAAACAGTACAAACCTACAAACATATCACAGCAGTTTTTACAAAACCTGAGAGCAGGGCTCAACCCAAGCCTGATGTACAGAATGCAAAAAAACAGCAAAGTCAACTTAAAATGTTATATTCAATCAGCCAACAGACCTCTAATGTGTTACTAGTGTAAACAGCATTCAGCTAAACCAACAGAGCTCTTCAAGATGTTTCTATTGGTGAAGAGCAACAACTATAGAAGATGAGAAGAAGAGAAGACTTCAAGTGTGCAATACTGTGTTTCTAAATCTGCAGCTTTTTGGAGTTTTAAAACCCCTCTAACAATTTTTTTTTTCAAAAACTGACTAGCGACAAATCTAGTGACTTTTCCCAGTGTTATTGGAGACTTTTGGAGACTCCATGTGAAAGCACCAATCATTCTGCAGATAATGTCCCCAATGAGCAGTGGGTGCTCTGTGAGCTCCTCCAAAAGCTCTGACAGGCGGTTATGCCAGGTTCACCCTACACAACTTTTTTGAGTTGTCGGTCATTGTGCCTTTCACACTACACGACTGGTTAGCTGTAATCATGAGTCTTTAAGTTGTGCCTTTCACACTACATGACTGGTTGGCGACAGGGGGTCACAAACTATACAATTTTTCCTCTCACACTCATGGCTGCTCTTCAGAAACACATTTTGTCACGAGAACAGAACAGTACAGCCGGCAGGCAGGTATTGAGCCAGCAGTACAGTTACATACATACTGTTGCCAGCTTTATCTCATCTATCCATTACACTGATAACAGATATAATCAATCACATTATTTCTGCAGTGCAGTCACAATAACAGAGAGATTGCGTCAATGGATACGTGGTTCTCCCTCTCCGTGATCTCATTGGTTGTAGGTAGTTACTGCTAATGACACAATTGTGCAATTGAATCTCAGATATTCAGCATTTCATATATGTCTCCGGCGTCTGCGACTGGTCAGAGATTAGTCAGCGTTCGTTCGGCTAGCATCCTTCAGCAGTTCATACTACATGACCTCACCTCAAAGTAGAGCATTCTACAAAAAACTGGTTGGCGACTGTAAAGCTGGGCTAAAATCGTGTATTGTGAACTAGGCATTAGTCTGACAGTAGCCTCGAACAGCCTCCCCGCTGCAGAGGAGGAGAGGAGACCTTTTGTGTGCACAAAGCCGCCCTGGCTTACAGAGCGGGATGTAAATGTATTTCTTCACTGTCACACTAAAATAAATCACAGCCTCAGTCAGTTAGTCACCTTGTCCACTGTGTGTGCGCCTCTGTATACACGGGCATACTGCATATGACATATTTTGGTTTGTTTAACACTTTTAAAATTACTGCATGATTCCTTATGTGTTCCTTCATAGTCTGGACGACTTCAGTGTAGGAAAACAAATAAAAACATTGAATGAGAAGCTGTGAAACTTTTTGACTGGTACTGCATATATATTATTATTACACACATCAATTATAATGAATTCTGAAGCTGCACTTGAATCTCCACTTTCAGTTTAGAGTCACGATGCATCATTGTTCCACTATAAAACACTACGCATAATTATCTCTGTTCTGGAGCTCACATACAAGCATCATCGTAGGTTGTAAGGGTCCACCGTAGGTCCAAAGCTTCTCTTAGCAATAATGTGCAAGGCTTCACTGTAACCTATATGCTTCTGTGTGTTTGGTGGGTGGGGGTGTTTACAGATGCCTATTCAAATGTGCACATATCAGTGTATTTGTTTACATAATGAGGTATTCAAATAAGGCTTCTGCAGGTTAGAATAAAAATGGGTTTGGCATCACTTTTTGTTTGTTATAAATGAGGAGATAAAAGAAATGTGGCAGCGAGACCATATCCAAGCAAAGCAGAGTTTTCAGAAATATATCAACACAATTATAACACATTTATGAGTGTTTTTTAAGTGAGTGTAAAACTGAAAACCACCAAATGTGCGTACAATGTACAGAAATATGCAGATATTTCAACAAATCTGCCTAAAATGCAAAGGTAATTCAGTAAATTGGCCTAAAGTGCAAAGATAAAGCACTAAATGAGCTTAATACTCCAAATCTGTACTGTTTCAGTACATTTTAAAGTAGTTTTATTATTCCAGTGGCAAATATATTGACTTGTTTTAAGCAGTATTACTTGAAAAAAGCATCTGACAGTGGAACAAAATTTCCATTATATTAAATAACCTTTTTTGATGGGATATACAACTACTGTTATTATCATTGGAAAACTGGAACCCCAGCAGCTCTCATCACTTGGGCAGCATTTACTTACGCCTACTCTCATACATAGCTCTGGACTTGGTGTACAGGTCATAAGGGTCAGGTTTGCTGAGGTCAAAACTCTGGGGGGGCTCTGCAGCTGAGGGCCAGTGCAGGTAGGGGGCGTTGTGGGGGAGGGCAGGGGCAGAAAGATTGCTCTGTGGGTCCCAGTGGTCCAAAACCTGCAAATACAGTCAAACATTAAAAATCCAAATGGGTCCATGCTGGACAACCCTGTTAATAGCTAATTGGTGATGCATTAGCTTCAGGTACATGTACATTGCAACTTAACTACATTCATTTTTTGCTTCAGTCTTCCTTTTATACACATTAACACCACTCTCTCAGAAGTCTTCAAATGCACACCATTTTGTTGAGCTATTAGCTAGACCTTATTGCTTTGAGGACATGAAGGTGGAGGTCAGAGGTAATTTTTTGGTTTTAACACACTATTTGAGTATGTGCTATTGCACATAAAGAGCTTCTGGAAGACCCCCTCCTCCAAACAGAAGTAAATAAATAAAAACTAAACATCTGAAGAATAGTTTGGGGAGTGATGTACATAGAAAACAGAGAACAAACAGAATAACAAGCAGGTGCAGAAGATGGTCTTCCACCGACCCTGTCTAATAACACTGGGAGCTCAGGAGAAGCCAAAGCAGCGGAGGGATAATTAAAGGAGGCAGGAGGGAAAAAAGAAGGAAGCGGAGATGAAAAAGATGCCAGGCCTTATCAGAGCAGGTCACTGTTAGTGTGTTAATCTGACAGGGTGGCAGTGCATGATGCAAAACGGCTCAGGAAAGGAGGAAAGAGGCAGATTTTTAAAAAAGGCATCCTCACTGCCAGGCAACCTCAAAGACACACACACACACACAGAGACACACACACACACACATAACTGGCCAGTTACTACTGTAAGGAAAAATGATCAAGCTAATATGCTAATGGAGTTTTCTCTGCTGTACTGATTCCCAGAGTAATAACATGCTCCTTAGTGTGTCTCTGATAATGCAGTTTTAAACCTGAAGCTTGCTCGATCTAGTTTGCTTCTTAAAGGGCAGGGTTAGCACATTTAACCAGTCTTTAAATTGTGACAGATGTTATAGAGAATCAAATACAGTGGAAACTCAATTATTGTTTGTCCTGGTTATCATACAATTTAGTTATCGTTGACTTTTTTGGGGAAATTTTGTACCAGTTATTGTTCATCCAGTTGGTTTTTGTCGGCATGCCCAAGTGACTTGCCACTAATGTTGCAAAAACAAAGCATCCACCCACGTATTCATCACTCATCCATGCATTCATCGTTCATTCTGGCTTTGTTTTTTGTTTCTCTGGCTTTGTTTCCCATTGTTTTGCATTGATAACACTCAAAACAAACTAAAACATGTCACAATAAAGTAACGGTGTGACCTGCTATGGCCTGAAAATGGGTGTGAAAACAAATAGTAACAGAGAACCCCAATAACAGGTGTACAAAACAAAGGCTGCTGGCTGGACCACACTAGCACTCTCTAAAACAGAGCATAAACCTGTAAGACTGATGTTAAATGTTCATTTATCCATTTCATAAGTCTTTTGCGTTTATTTCTCATTGTGTTCTGTATGAAACACTGTAGTTATTCTATATAAAATGTATTTTTGTTAATATTTTGGAGTGTCTAGAATTGATTAATTGGATTTGCATTATTGATTCAATATTATACAATATTGCTTCAGTTATCATTCTTTTCAGTTATCATCAGACACTTTAGAACAGATTAATGACCAAAACCGAGGTTCCACTGTATGTACATTTACACCAATGAATCATTAAGACCATTAAGCTAATATGGCTTATATGGTCTCTTCCTGCTAAACAGTTCCAACCCAACATGTCATGGACTCTACAAGACCTCTGAAGGGATTATGTGGTACCCCTTATAGACTTGGATAATATCACATGTATTCTGTTCATTATGCCATCTACTGCATTTACACTATCTGACCACCAGAGGTCAGTTTCATCAATATAGCTCAGGGGTAGGCAACTCCAGTCCTGGAGTGCCGGTTTCCTGCACAGTTTGGTGATGTCACTACTCTGACACTACATTGAAATGTGCTAATTGCCCGCTGAGTTGAATCAGGTGTGTTTGATCAGGTAGATCACCAAACTGTGCAGGAAACCGGCACTCCAGGACTGGAGTTGCCTGATTCAAACCACACGAAAACGCCACACTCTTTAGCTGTTGTTATAGCATTACAGCTTCTTCCATGAAACAAAACAAAATTATTTCTATTTAAATTTTAAAAAAAGAGAACTTTTACATATTTTATGCTTCATGAATAGTAAAAGAATGTTTTGCTTTTTAAAGATATGGTGAAGCTGTATAAGGACACGAAGTTGACAGTTTTAAAACTTTTTTTTTTTCTTTTTATTGCAAGGATTTTATTAAGGATACTAAAAAACAAGAAATGTGCTTATTTTGCAATTTTTCTTCAATCAAATTGTGTTTATAATATTATTAGAAAAAGGAACCATTAATCCAATATTGTGAATCAAATTGTGTGCACAGTACTGCTCAAACCCTGTAAAAAAATGGCTTTAAAGAATGAGTTATGGAGTTTTAGCACTAAATATATGCACATAATAAAACATTAAGCAATTACAATAAAGTGGGTTCTATGGTATAAAGCATTGATAATAATGTTAAACTTGGCTTCAAGCATGTGTATCCAAACTTTTGCCCCAAATACATAATGCATATGCATAGCAATGTTGCCTTGCATAGCCTAATATCAACCAAGTAGAGCGAGTTTTAATCCATAGCTAACAGCTATTCATTCTAAATATTAATCTGCTATAATGTGACCACAAGACTCCCTCATGTAATTTTCTTTGGTGAAAGGAAATGGGCTGTTTTCATACCCATCTGTGAATTATCCTCCATATATTATGTTTAATATTAAAACTTGGCTCTAAATGAGTCTCTGGGCCTTTACATTTCTCCCTTGAACAACTTCTGAAGCCTCACTTTGATTAAAAAAAAGGAAAAGAAGTTTCTGCTATTGCTTTGGGCTGAAAGACAGACTCCTGAGGTAGATGATCTCCAATTACACCTGAGCCAAGTACTGAAATTAAAAGAGAAGGATGGAGGACCAGAGGAGGGAATCAAGGGAGAATAACTGGACAGAATGGGCATAGAGTGCAAAATGACAACAAGAGGTGAAAGGTTTGGGGAGCCCTCCAAATCACAATAGTGAAAAACTGAGGAGAAACTAGCTGACAGCTTGAGGCAAAACTGAGGCCAATAACCTAATCAAAGCCAATGGATGCAGCTGGGTTTCTGTTATAGAATAGTCTAAAAAAGTTAGAAATCACTTTTCACTTCACTTCCAATCAAAACTCTCATTAACCCCTTAGGACCTTAACATTGTGGTCATCTTTTCTTCCACTTTAATAAAGCTCTCATTGATCTGACATGAGCTCTGAATGAGCTCCTATAACTGCTCTAATATTGCATATATCTGAAGCCTGGACAGATATAAACTATTGGGAGTCGCTTATCATGCCAGTGATCATGTGGCTGGTTCAAGACATCACAGCATAAAAACATAGCCACGTTGAACATTGCTGTAAACCAGTGCAGGTGTAAACCTCTTAAAATCATTTTTACATATTTGTAAAAGTAGTGAGGTAACGGAGGTGAGATGCCCACTAGGAAGCCACACAATACTCCATGACCTGTCAACACTGCCCATTGTGGCATTTTTTTTTTGTAAATATTCTGAATATAGCTTCATTTGATCTGATTTTTAAATCATAAATTCACATTTACAATGCATTATTGAGCATATCTGTGTTTTTTATAGAAAAAAAACAAAACAAAAACATTTTAGTAGTAGCCAATCAACCCACCAGTTCATGAGGACTTTCCCAATCACTTGTAATGTCCCTGTCATGTGATGTAAGCCACTGCCTCTTTTCAAACTGCCAAGTGGACAGCCAATGAGCTTGGAGGAACGTGCAGGATCCCCAGCTCTCATCTCCCTGACATTACTTAGTGAAGATGGGGAGAGACCACCATCTACCAACCCAGAGGCCAATTTTGGGGACTGGGATTTGATCTCGCTGCCATAGTGGTCATAGCCGTAGCCTGATGAGCCACACAAATCCCCACAAGATAAAGGTTTTAAATATGATATAAAAAGGCAAAATTCATTTATTCAAATAACAGTTTTTAATTTCTAACTAACTGACACCTACTCCAGGTCAGTGATACACCCAGATCTTGCAGAAGGCCTACTGGCTATAACTGATCTCACGCTCTGGAAATCAAAGCATGAATGTTTCATTCTACTGTCAGTTCATAATTATGTTGGCAGTTGTTGGCAGTTGGTATGTTGGAAAGGTAAAGATGGTGATCTACACAGACAATACAGAGAACACAAACCTATTTTTAGGATTTTGACTATTTTTGGTTCAAGAATTCAACCCTTTTGCTTTCACCAAAAAATGCAGACGTTTATGATTTTAGCTTCTTGAATGCAATAGACCCTCTCTAAAGGTCTAGAAGGCCCTGAGGGTTCCACAGTGCTTGGTATGGCTAAATCAGAAATGACTATTATTTTAAACATTTAGACTCTTAGCAGGTGTCTTACGACTTCTTGTTGATTTTAAACATTTAGACGTTTGTAACAAGCCCAGCACCAGTGACATGAGAGTGCCAATGAGCGCCTTCATGAGCTATTTATTAACTATAATTATAATTATTAGCTGATGCTAACATCAGAATGATGCTACTAACCATAGTATTTATTTATGAACAAAAGCTGCACCAGAACATCAGCTTTTCATTCTGAGAAGTTTAGAGAAGTTGCACTGCAGCTGTAAACCTAATTAAATGAATATTTTTGACTAAAAACAAACTGACAGTAGTATAAACTAAATGTTTAAGAATAGGAAAAGCACACATACAATTAGCATATTATATAGCATGTTTGTTAGCTTCAGAAGAGTTAGCAAATGCAGATATTTTTATAGTTCATAGATATAGCACTACTGAGAAGTTCTAATGTTTTATTTAGTGAAACAGCACAGGCAGTATGACTGACTCATAAATGAAAAACATTCACTTCTGAATTTGCTTGATTTGTGTAGTAATGCTTTATCTGTTATGAACTGCAATCAATATCTTCATTTAAAAGAGAAAAGCTGGTAATGCAGCTAGCATGTTGTACTTACAATTTCTGTGTTAATTGTGTTATAAGCATTGCATGTAAAGATTAGTCTGAGCATAAATGGTTAGTAATCTAATAAACCTAATAATCAAAATATACACAAGCTGTTGGTTAATTACTGACTCCTACAAATTAGCAGGTTTTATGTTTGGTTATGATTCATTTTACCTGTTTGGGACTCTTCCAAGGTGAAAAGTGACCTGTAATGGCAAAAGAACAAAAGGTTTTAAGCCTATAGTACCTGTGAAAGAGGGAAGGAGTTGCCTTCTACAATTTAATGGACAAAAGTGTGACAGTAAACTAGGGGTTTGCATAAAAAATTACGATAATACCTTAATTGTGTTTAAATGATGCAAACATTATTCAGTATGTCACTTACAGATATACTCCCTATCAGGATATACTACTAAGCATGGACAATGACAGCACATGCAGTGTGCTAGTGTAGCAGGATTAATATTGTTTCACTAAATTTTTGTCATATATATATATATACATTATTATACAGCATTTAAAAGAAATCCATTTATTTTGAAGGACTGAAGGAGTCTTATTCTGAAAGTGTGGGTGCTGCACACTGGGTAATTTTAGGATAAAGTGGGAGTGCAGCAGTGAATCCTCCCCTTTTCCTTCTCACTGCTGAGCGAGGTAGTCACTGTACATGTGCTGTTATTAATCTCGATTTTTATAATATTTAATGTCCACATATTTAACTGGTTTAACTACAGTTTAGTATACATATAAGGAATGTACCTCTATGATGTGTTATTTTATGATATTGTACAGTATTTTGTACAGATATTCTTATATAAGCTGCAGACTAGTAGCTAAGCTAGGTTAACAGCAGGAAACTAGACCGCACGTGAACTAACTATTCCCTTGTGCTCAAAATATAATTGTAATTTTTCCATAAAATCTAATTTTGCACTGTGAATATTAGTATACAGCACCCATACGCATTATTTTATTTTATTTTATTTTATTTATTTTGCATATACAATGCATACAGAGCTGAAATACTGGTTTTAACCAACAGGCGGAGCTGTGGGGCAATTGCCGCTGTACTGAATGTTGATTCTGTGAAACTTTTATGCAGGTATGCACTGTGATAATATATATACTGTATAGTTTTATTTGTTTTATTATATATATAAATATGTATTTTTTACTTACATGTGATTATTTATATATATATATAGTAATCATACATGGCGCTGTTAATTATATGAAATATACATATTACGTCCTGTTTACATTTTACTCCATGTGAAGCCCCTTTTCCCTTCTCACTGCTGAGCGAGGCGGAGCTGTGGGGCAATTGCCGCTGTACTGAATGTCTGTTGATTCTGTGAAACTTTTATGCAGAAAATAAAGGAAGATGCAGAGTCTGTTGTGGTCCTGTCTAAATCACAACGCAGAGTGAGCGCCGTAATGAGGCGTTAGGATAATAAGGGTTACACTGGTGTTATGATCCTCCGACTGTTCAGCTGCTGCCGAACTCCGCCGTTGCTGCGACCCGAGGACGTCACTGCCGCTCCACGGACCGAGGAGCACCTCTTCAACAGTTCTTCTGCATCAATATCACACAGTATCTTTCTCATTGTAACTATTAATTGAAGTTTAGAACTAAAATTTAAGTTTATTAATTAATTGGGACTTTAAAAACTTCAATTTGACGTTTTTTTTATAATTTAAATAGAGATTTTTTTTTTCTCTCTCTTCGCAATTATTCATTTTCTTTCTTTCACTCTGTCTGTAATAATGGAGAGAAGCAGATTAGTTAGCAGCTCTAGCAGATTTGCCTTAGGGAGAGGGAGGGGCACCCTTGCATTTACTGGTATATTTAGCCCAGGTGCTTCATCAGAGTATGAAGAGACATACAATGCTTTTGATGCTGGGAAAAGATGCTCTACTCCCAAAACACAATACATGCCTGCTCTTGAGTTAGACATTGCAAACTCAACAGTAACACTGGACAGTGATCAGGATAAACAATTTAGCATTGCTGGAAACACTGTCAGAAACAACGTGATCGGTGATAATTCTCAGAGTGCTGTAACAAATGTGTATGACTGTCAGAAGTGCCATTATAGCCAGTGTGGTGTTACAATCATAGATGCTTCCAAGCTAAACCTGGTGCTTAAAGCTGAAAGAGCAGAACCCCCATTCTTTCATGGCGACAATTCAGATAAATATTCTGTCTTCGAATGGGAAGAACTAATGAGAGTTTACCTTCAGAAGGGAGCATGCAGGGGTCCAGATTTAATCAAGGACCTGGTTAACAAACTGATGGGCCGAGCCAGAGATATAATAAAAGTGTGGCTGTGCAATAACCCTAATATCTCTAAAACGGGAGACATTGAAGCAGTGTTTCGAATTCTCAGACAATATTTTGGTGCTGTTACGTCCTCAGGGATGCCCCTAGCTGATATTTATTCTACAACACCACATGCAAATGAAAGCCCACCAGATTACTGGATACGGCTAAACAAAGCTGCAGAGATTACTGAGCAGTATCTTAAAAGTGAGGGCAGACAAATGCTAGACCAGAGCAAAGAGCTAGCTGTTATGTTCATCAGGAACTGCCCTGATAAAGATCTAGCTCTATTATTTATGAGCAAATCTCAACGTGAGTGGACAGCAAGTGAAGTACAGGACCGGTTGGATGAGTTTCTACAAGAACGAAGAACAGTTACAAGTTCCGTTCATCAGAATGCCATTTCCACTACTCTTCCAAAAATAGAGAATGCAGCAATATCTAGTGCAAATTCTGCTGTGCCTGATGTTAGATATACATTAGAGCCTGCATCACCTGAGGTGAACACTGTCGATAAGATACTGAACATGCTGGAGAAGGCGCTATTGTGCAACAATCAGTCTGTACATACTCCAAACCAACGTAGCCAGAACGCAAGATACTCACAAACCTGCAAAGTCTGTCAGAGCACTGACCACAGTACTAATACTCACTGTAGACTACACAAGCTCTGCTTCCAGTGTCATGCACCAGGACACACGTGTGACATGTCTTAGTAATTCACAACCAGCAGTCCCAAAAGCAAAACAGAATTCTCAAAATCAGCCTCAGGGAAACTAGAGAGCCCCCATTTGGAGGAGGGCAGTGGTGGGCATATCAAAAGTTCCTCCAGAGAAAATGATGATATTGAATCTGTTTATTCATTGTTTTGTGAGATGCTGCCAAAAACAAGCACAGTAATCATGCAAAATACAGTGAGAACAAACCAAAGTGATAGTCTCTTCTACTGTACTGCCCTAATACAGGACAAACTTGAACTAAGGGGTATGCTGGATACAGGATCCATGGCCACCACTATCAGTGCAGATGTTGTTCCTCGGCTGAAGGAAGCGGGTGTGATGCCAGATAATGTCCAAGTCCCCGTCAACATTGTCCTTGTGGGCTGTGGGGGTAAACAAACACGTTCAGTTGGAATGTGTGATTTAAAACTAGAGATCTATGGATTCAGCTTTGTAGTTCCTGTGCTGATTGTTGAGGGACAGAATGACTCATTGATTTTGGGAACAAATGTGCTAAAGCCCCTTCTTAGAAGCTTCAAGTCCAGCGATGGGTTCTGGCGGGTGGCAAGTCAACCTGATGTGGCATGCCAGAAAGACACCAACCACTTTCTTCATCTCATGTGCAATATAGGGAGATGGAGAGGACAGACTATCCCTGACAAAGTTGGCACTGTAAGAGCTCAAGAGTGCTATTACTCTCCAGCCTATGACTGAACATCTGGTGTGGGGCTGTTTACAACCAAAAACTGAAATCTCAGTTGGAAGCACTGTTCTAGTCGAACCATGCACAGCCAGATGTGTGCATAAAAACATCCTGGTCGGACGAGTGGTGATGCCGCTATGGGGTGACGGATGGCTACCAGTGAAAATTGTCAATCCAACCAATAAAGGAATACCGCTACGTTGAAATGCCAAGATAGCTGATGTACATCCATGCGTCGCGTTAGAAGATTTTGACAATGAGCTCATAAGGGATCTCAGCAAACCTTTCCAGAATGTGGGGAAGATTAGAGACATCACTTCATGTGACACTCTCACAGTTAAAAATGTGAACAGCAGCACCAATGGAGGCAGTGAGAACAGTACACTGACCAGACTGGGTCTGAAAGAAATACCTATTGCTGGCTGTCAGGTTTTCACATACTGGAAGGAAAAGCTTGTTGACCTCATTGAAAATATGAATCTGTCTTTTCAAGAGATAATTTGGACATTGGGGAAGCACTGGGATTCTGCCATCGTATCAGGCTGTCTGATGATCGTCCCTTTCGGTTACCCTATCGGAGACTGTCCCCTGAACACTACCACAAACTGAAAAAGACGCTAGATGAGATGGAAGAAAAAGAAATAATTCGAAAGTCTACCAGTGAATATGCTTCGCCACTTGTCTTAGTGTGGAAAAAGAATGGTGACCTGAGGATTTGCACAGACTTCCGGTGGCTGAATGCCCGCATCATTAAGGATGCCCATCCACTCCTTCATCAGACAGATGTTCTTGCAGCACTGGGTGGAAACATGTTCTTTATCACCATGGATTTGACCTCTGGATATTACAACATACCACTGCATGAGGAAGACAAGAAATATACTGTCTTCTCTTCCCCACTAGGATTACACGAGTACAATAGGGTTCCGCAAGGTCTTTCGAACAGTCCTGCCACCTTCATGCGGATGATGCTATCGGTCTTCGGTGACCTGAATTTTCTTAGTGTTCTCTGCTACCTTGATGACTTACTGGTATTCGCCAAAGAGAGAGAGAGAGAAAGCAATGCTGAGCCTGAGGTCCTTCTAAGGACTGAAACAACTGTGTTCAATGAAACTGTGAATGGAGTGTTGCACTCTGATGAAGTTTCAGCTGTACTAAAAGCTCACTGCTCCTGGTCTGATGGTGCAGCCATTCGTGCTGTCGCTCACAGTCAACATCTAAAATCTCTGACTATGACTGGAATGAATCCCTTACCAGTTTTCTCATACAATGAGCTACAGCAAAAACAGCCTGAAGACCCTGCCATCAGTAGAGTTAAATTCTTTGTAGACAGAGGAAGATGACCATCAAGAAGAGAGAGAGCATATGAGTCAAAAGAGACACTGAGAACACTGAGACAGTGGGGGAAACTCGTTACCCGCCTAGGCATTCTCTACAGGGTGTTCAGGCATGCTATCAGCAAGCAAAAGACTTTTCAGTATGTTGTTCCTGAACAGCTGAGAAACAAGGGGCTAAAGGGAATTCATGACGAGGCTGGGCACCAAGGCCAACAGCGAACTCTGTGGTTGGCCAGGCAGAGGTTTTACTGGGACTCTATGGCCAAAGATGTCAAAATGTATGTACATACCTGCATGAGATGTATCGTAAGCAAAACTCCTGAACCTGAAGCTAGAGCCCCTTTAGTTTCTGTTGTCACTTCAGCCCCTCTAGAATTAGTCTGCATTGACTTCTGGTCAGTAGACGATTCGAACAACAAGTCAGTTGATGTGCTAGTGGTATCCGACCATTTCACGAAACTAGCCTCTGCTTATGTATGCCAAAACCAGTCAGCGAAAACAGTTGCTCGTGTTCTATGGAACAACTTCTTCTGTATATACGGCTTTCCAAGATGCATTCATTCTGACCAGGGTGCACAATTTGAGAGCTTATTGATCGCAGAGCTACTCCATCTTGCTGGCGTCGACAAGTCACATACTACTCCCTATCATGCAATGGGAAATGGTCAAGTGGAAAGAATGAATCGCACTCTTGGAAGCATGATTCGTGCCCTACCACCAAGATCAAAAGTAAAGTGGCCTCAAATGCTTAACACACTGACCTTTGCATATAATTGCACAATCCATGAAACAATTGGACAGGCCCCTTTCTTTCTTATGTTTGGCCGTACCCCTAGACTACCTGTTGATGTAATGTTTGAAAGTGTTCTCCTGGATGGAGAGAAAGTGAACATTGACAGGTATGTTCAGTCTCTTAGAGAGAATCTTAAGGAGGCCATGAATGTAGCTCAGAAGCATGCTAGCAAACAACAAATGAAGCAGGCTGAGCATTATAACCGGAAAGTGAAAGGACATACGCTGAACGTGGGTGACAAGGTTTTGCTTGCTAATAGAGGAGAGCGAGGTAAAAAGAAGGTTGCTGACCGCTGGGAAAGCACTGTCTACACTGTGGTAGCAAGGAATTCGTCTCTGAACATATACAAAATCAGAGCACCAACAGGCTTTGTAAAAACTGTGCACAGAAATCTCATTATGCCTGTAAACTTTTTACCAATACCGGATGTGACTGGAACAGACAAACAGCTATCATTCACGGATGGAAGCATGAGTGACACTGAATCTGCAAGCCAAAGTCAGGAAGACCAGTCAAGAGAGCGGACTGCCCAGTGGGTCACAGATCTTCCTATAGATTCAGATTTCAACACTGAAGCTGAGCAGTTAAGTGTGAGAGACATACACCCTACAACACATGACCTCTGTGACATGACTGTTAATCCAGATTCGGGACAGAACTCCCAAGTGGCTGAAGATGAAAGATCTGAAGAAGGAGATCAAGCTCTTGCCACCTATTTTGACATGGAAGGAAGAAAGACAAAGTCGGATGTGTTGGACAGAGATCAGGGAAATGTATCTCCATCTCAAAGTACTGGGAATGTAGAGAACACTGCTATGGATGCAAGAGAACCCACTGACAATGAAACATCAGTACTTCACAGCAATATTGCTCCTACAGTTACAGCACCTAACACAATGTGAGAGTGGAGTTTATACTAGACGGGGTAGGCTTGTTAAACCTGTCAGTAGACTCATTCAAACAATTTCCACACAGTTAACGAAAAACCTTTTTAAAGGGTCACAGTAATATGGGTTGTTCTGTTTAAGCTACTATTGTACATTTTTTTCCTTCTTCTCCTTCAATGGCTAGAAAGGATGAAATGCATTATAGTGTTTTACCTGTGATTTCTTGCCAAGTGCAATTAATTTCTTTTTTTTATTATTATATATTTTTTTCTCCCTCTTATCATCCACATTTCTGAAAGAGATTAGCAAAGAGCTCTATGCCAATGTGGTTGATTGAAAGTACAGTTACTTAATAACACCAGGTGTAATTTGAATATAAGATGTGTATTCGGCATGTCTTCTATGGTTGGTTGTGGGAGTAGCTAACCCATAATATTCTTAGTCCGGGATCGGACAGCTTCCAAGCTGATGGGCTTACTAAGTCTAGGTTGAATAAGTTACACCTAAGTACTTATATATATATATA
>BRDA01007773.1:44699-80780 GCA_036984385.1 Crenuchus spilurus | reverse complement strand
TTTGTAATTTGAATCAAAATATATTGTTAGATTCTTGTCAGAGGAGCTTAAATAAGCAGATACACATCTGTGAGAGTGAGGCAGACCAGCTGTGCATATTCTCCTGCCAAAATACGCACTCTGTCATTCATATGATAATGACATGGTGATTTCAGACATTCCAATCGTGAGTTCCAGTGGCCTGGAATCTGTGGAATGTTGAAAATCAACCAGGGGTGAATCTGAACAATAGACCTGTCCTGAGTGTTTGACACCTATCTCATAAATATTAAATGTATGTTTAGTGGCTGAGTGAAAACAAAGTGTCACCTCACATTTCTTAAGCTTTAGAAATAAAACCACATACAATTTCTAAAAAACTGTAATGAGCAGTGTGTAGCCAACACCTAATTCAGAGCTCAAAAGTCTTGGCTAGAAATGTTTTTTCACAATATATCAGCACATCTGAAAATAGGTTTTTGGAAAGTCTAGAGCAGATTTAATCAAAATATAGATTTATGACACTCTTACTGTTTTGACACTGTTGTTGCTGAGTTTGTGCTGAACAAAAGCCTGTGTAATACTTTGGAAAAAAAATTTTTAGATTGGTGTAATAACATCAGAGTCTGAAATACCAACAGCCAACAGATGACTAAAAGTAAATAGCCAAATAAAGAGATAAATTGGCGCCAATATCAATAAAGTGATGTAATTTCTCTCATACCTGTCCCACCTCTCTGGACCACCAGCTTGGCCTCTGCACCCACCGGGCACTCCTTGAGAAGCTCAACCACCTGTGTGTGAGACTGTGTGAGCACAGGTTGTTGGTTGACCTCAACGATGAGGTCACCTTCACAAAGCCCAGGGCAGCCCTGAGGCTCCAGGATCTGCTTCACTCGCTGACCTCCCTGACTATCCGCAATAGTGAAGCCAAATCCATCTGCTCCTTTTACCATGGTGACTGTAATCAGCTCTCCTCCAATCACCCCTGACGAGGCCATGGAAACACTATCCTCATGAGGTCCGGCATCTAGATGAGTATCTCCTGGGTGGTGTTGAGTCAACGGAGGCTGTAGAGGGTCCATAAAACGGGCTGTTCTGGAGATGTACTCCATGTAACTGTCATAGCTGCTTCGGCCATTCACCAGCAGGGGGCGTTCCATAAGGCCCAGTGGAGAAATAAGGCTGCTGGTCGTGTCCTCTGGGTCGTACGGTAGAGGGTAACCACGGCAAAGCACAAGTGTTACGCTCTGACCAATGAGGACAGATTGAAAGACTTTCACTACATCTGCATGGGTCGTACCCAAGACACACACGTCGTTAATGTAGACGATTACATCACCTGCACAGGAAAGAAAGAAAAACAGACTGAGATATGCGTTATTAACCAAGATGTAGATATTTTTGATAATCCAAGTGTAGCCCAGACAAAGTGTCTAATATTTACTAAGAGGCATTCAAAGCTAAATAAATAAAGGTGGCACAATGAATAATAAGAGATACAATCAGCTTGATTTTTCCTTAATTTTCCACAACTAAAGACCTGATTTCGATGATAGAGTCAGTTAGGAACTGACCCCAATATATATATATATGTATATATACAGTATATATATATATATATATATATATATATATATATATATATATATATATATATATATAGCATTTTTTCTATGCTTATAAAATGCAACATATATAACATTAGGGTGAATGAAATTATATACATTATAAATATGTATAAGAACAGATTTTTCCACAGGCCAAAGCATGTCGGCCCACAGGCGTAATTGAAGCTTCATGTGCACTGTTCTGAATACTCAGCCTTTATCTGCACTGTCTGAGTGCAGAGCCAATACTGATAATGCTAATAATCATTTTCAATTAAAATCACTATTATTATGTAAATCGCAGAAAGCTGAGAGGTGACTTCAATAGCTTGTCCTCAGAGGAATCTGAATAGGCGTGTGTGTGTGTGGGTGTGTGCGTGCTTGCGTGTGGTCTATCAGTGTCTGTGCTTTAATGCACGGTGGAGCACGTCCATCGACAGGTCAGGCCCCTCCTGGCTGTTCCAGTGACGTCCAGGAATTTTAATTAGTCTCAGTAAACATGATCGGCATTTGCCTCCAGCTCCTGCTGTCCCAATCAATAACTTCACACGCTCGCAGAAAACAAATGATATCGAAACAACCTCCATGCGACCTTCCACCAGCCTTTGTAACTTACTCCACTGATACACTGAATATAATAATATATTTAATAATATGGACTTTTCATTTGAGCATTTTAACATTTTTAAACCTCAGCGCCACTGCTGGACTGAGAGTGGACCACACAAATGGTCAGAAACTGACTGCTGATGTAGGGCTAGAAGATGGCATATACTACCTGCATGGGCATTTCTAGCCCCTTTTTAGCAGTCCTATTTTGAATTCAAGCACCCATAAAAATTAGAGGAAAAAGTCATTTTTAATGTAAGTTTATCTCTCATAAGCTGAATTTTTGGAAATGTAAAAAAAGATCAATAGAAAGTACATATGGTTTAAATATTTTAACAATAAGAATACAACAATCCAACCTCCCCCTGCCACTTCACAAATGGAATAATCCATTAACCCCCCCACACACACAGCTTCCTGAAGCCATGTGCGCACACACTCGAGTGCCATTGAGCTCAGTCTGTGACATCAGTACTGATGATGATTTCTGTTCTTTATCACATATACATATACAGTATGTGCACATATACAGTATGTGTGTGTGTTTGTGTGTGTGTGTGTGTGTGTGTGTGTGAGTGTGTGTGTATGTGTGTATGAGTGTGTGTGTGTGTATGTGGTTAGCCATTGCTATTTGATTGTTTTTCAAGAAAAAACAGCCAGGTTCAGGTGAGAAAGAAAGTTGAAAATGATGTGACTTCATTGCCCACAGTAGGGTGACCAGATACATTAAAAAATGTGAGTAGTCCTAAATGCTGAACAAATTTTTTCTAAACAGTAAGTGATATAGTGGTAGAATAGCTCATATGAACAGGTCAAAAGAAGAGCTGTCTGTATATTGTAGTGAAATTACTTACTTAGGTGGTGATTTCTGTTTTTAGTTATTATAGTGATTGGTGTGGAGTCTGCAGGCTCTGTTCCTAGAATCACCCTTGAATAACTGTAAATTAATAGATGAGCTACCGTCTGTATAATAAAAAGAACAACAAGAAAGGGGTTTCTGATCAAATGGACAGTGGGTGAGCTACAAAAAATGTTTTCTCATAAAGTGGTAGGTGGGTGGAGCTACAAGAGAGGGATGTCTAATAAAGTCACCAGGTGGTGGAGCTATAAGAGAAGGATTTCTGATAACATGACCAGGAGGTGGAGCTATAAGTGAATAGTTTCTGATAAAGTAGAGAGTGTGTGGAGCTAAAAGAGTAGGGTTTCAGACCAGGAGGTGGAGCTATAAAAGAGAGGGTTCAATACATGGCTTAACTCATAAATCTTATAACATATGTGACCCCACCAGTGAAAACCAGGTCAAAGTCATTTTTTTTTTTCAAAATTTGTTTTTTTCAAAACAACTTTTTTTGTGAATTTAAGTTTTGTTTTTGATCAAAATATGTACTCCGATAGATATCTGAGACTGTTATCTTTCATTTACAATAATACCCAGTGGCTAAGTTTTGTCGCTAATGTGAGTGACACAATCTCAATAAGTTGCCAAGTGACTTTGGCCTGGTTTTCCCTGGCGGGGTCACATATATCAAAATAACATATCTTTGAACTTAACATCAGTCTTATGGTAGTAAATGAATAACGTATATTATACCACAGTTAGTGTCAACCTTGCAATCTGATTGGCTGAGAGATGTTCTAAGAGTGCTGCTATTACCAGTATCAGCACTATGACTGAAGCTCTTTAAGTATTACTCCACCACATACTGTGCATGTAAGCTCGTAAAGACCTCAGCATCACAACCTGAAACAATGTCTGACTTCAGTGCAAATGCAGAGAAATTAAGTCAATACAGTAAAGTAACTGAACTTTTAACAGCTCAGCTGAAGAGCAAAGATAAAGAAGTCCGTTTTAGTATCACCAACAAAACATGACATGAATCCTCTTCTACCAGCAGCTTCATTGAGGTAAGAGCTGAATTTAACAGATATATCAATGAACCTTAGATCAGCTGTGAGTGGTGTTTAATAAGACACAGTTTACACCAGCAAACAACATCTGAGACATCAGTATATGTGTGTTTATTGTCTGTATAATAAACAGTTATTGGGAAATGATGTTCCTCCACTATTATAACTGATACACAGTCTGATGATGATGATGTTTTAGAAGCAGAGTGTGTGAGAGCGGAACTACTAACAATCAAATTGTTTTTATTTACAAATTTAACAATAAACAGTCATAACAGAACTGTGGTATAATCACAATAATACACTGGAGGGTGGTGTTATAATGTGTGATATGGGCTGGTGTACTGATGAGTACTCGGCCTGCAGCTTCGTGCCTACACCAGTGGCAATATCTCACATTATAGCACCACCTTCTCATGTATTATTGCATAAGTATAAATGATTGTACAGATTATAAGTCTTTAGAGGAATAACCAAATGCCTGTGTTACTCAGAGAGAGCCAAAACTCCAATAGCACAATTGCAATATACAGTGCCAGCCCTCAATAACAGGCTCCAGGGCTGATGATGCAAATTGGCTTCTCCATCTACATTTTCCTTGCCATGCAGGAGGACCACCCTGCTGCACCTGATTCAACTCATTAGGTAACCATTAGGCTCTTCATGAGCAGACGCAGATTCAGCAGAAAACAAACAAAAAACCCTCTAAATATAACAGGGCAGGCCAATAGCAATGAATAGGAATATCACAATTTTAATTTTTTATTTTTGCCAATTTTTTATCCCCTTCCCAGTGTAGTAGTAGCCAATTAGCCCATCCCATACATTAGGACTCTACCCATGACTTTTGCAATGTCCCTGACTCTAGGAGGGTGAAGTCAAGCACAAGCCTCCTCCATTGCGTGTGATGCCAGCCACCGCCTCTTTTCGAACTACCACTGTTACACTGTCACTGGGGAGCCAACATGCTTGGAGGAAAGTGCAGGATTCCCAGCTCCGAATGGACCAATCGGTAGACACCTGAGCCAGTGGACATTGCTGTATGAGAGTGATAGGGAGAGTGAGAGCACCATCTATCCACCCACAGAGAGCACGGCCAATTTTTGCTCTCTTGGGCCCAGGCTGTTGATGGCAAACAGCATGACTGGGATTCAAACTCACAAAGGAAAATCACATTTACAACTGATCCACATATAAAATATATGCAGTGATGTCAGACCTTCAGTAATGCAAAGAAAACAAGAGGATATACATTTCAAACAACTTAATGCTTGAATTTCCCCTCGTGGATCAATAAAGTATCTATCTATCTATCTGTATGTCTGTCTGTCTGTCTGTCTGTCTATCTAATACAAACATCTTAAGTTCAGAAATCAATAAGCCTGGAATAAAAGAACTTAGACATTGCTGCTGGGTGCCTTTTTGACAAAATTTAATGACACTTTGGTTTTATTTGATTGCTTGTAAACATCCGTCTTTTTCTTGAGTATCCCAAGAAGTAATACATCCCAATGCAAAAATGTGAGTTTGCATAGTAGAGAGGTTACATTCAGCAGACCATTAACCTACAGCAGAATACATCATATGCCACATTCTTTAGCCTCCTTAGTATCCTAACATCAGCTTCTTGTATTCTTTATATCTTTTAATCTGGAACATGAGTAATATAAATAACATACATATTTAGTGTTGGTTTCGTATTGGTTAAGTGTTGGTATATATATATATATATATATATATATATATATATGTACTATGTTTTTTTCTGTCTCTTTTCCCATTTATCTCAGTTGAGTGAATGGTGATGTGATGGGCAGTACTGAAGCACCATACGAGTGACCACAACAGCAGTTTCTGTGTGTGTGCTGTGCTTTCTTCACTCTGTGACAGACATAATCCATCTGGAATTGGTATTTCACACTTACACAGGTCTAAACCTCCAGCCTGTAGTCTTCTTATCTGTGTGTGTATGTGTGTGTGTGTGTGTGTGTCTCTGTGTGTAGAACATTGCAAGTAGGGCACAGAGTCCAGAGGGAGAGGACAGGACGGGAGTGGAAAAGAGAGAAGACAAGAGAAGAGAAGAGGTTTAAGTGTAAAACTGTCTTTTGGTTACCGAGGTTAAGGTTTAGGTTTAGGTCCAGTGTTCTGTCCATCCATTAATCATAGAGGGCTTTTTTCCATCCACCATCAGTGTACAAATGCCTGGAAATGTGGCAGCATTATACACACTCACACACACATGCACGGTTTACTATTGCTGCATTTATTAGGACATTCCATTGTTTCCTGTGATACTGTAGCTAAGTAATACTACACCTAACCTAAGCATGACCACATATATTTACATTTACAGCATGTTTTAGATGTTCTTATCTAAAGTAGCGTACACAAGTGCTGATTAAGAATATGAAACAAATCAAATGTAATCCTAATCTAAACCTCAGTAATCTTTTTGCTCGTTTGGTTTCTAAATTTGGTGTGAAAAAGCCACATTTTAGCAAAATGTCAACACTTCTACCTGTAGTCCACCAAAAAGAGATACATACAAGGCCACAGACACACACACACACACTAACACACACACACAGACACACACACACACACACACTGACAGACAGGCACACTGCGACCTTGGCAGTAGAGTGGACACTGGCAGAGAATCAGAGAGACTGTCCAGCTGGGTTCTCTGAAACTGTCTTTGTGTGTGTGTGTGTGTGTGTGTGTGTGTGTGTGTGTGTGTGTGTGTGTGTGTGTGTGTGTGTGTGTGTGTGTGTGTGTGTGCGTGTGTAGGTGTGTGTGTGTGTGTGTGTGTGAGTGTGTGTGCGCACGCATGCGTGTGTGCGTGTGTATGTGTGAATCTCATAAATTCTCACTGCTTTCTACATAATGCGCTGCACTGGTCATCAAGTAATGCCCACAAAATGCATTTTTTTCATAACAACTATTGCTAGGCTGGATAATATACATTATACATCAGCCATAACATTAAAAGCAATTAGCTAATATGTTGTTGGTCCTCCTTGTACACCAAAAAGCTCAAGTCCACCAGGCCAAGGCCTTTGAATGTGTCTTGTGACATATAGACATTAGCAGCAGGTCTTGTATGTTGGGAGGTGGAGCTGCAGTGGATCAGACTTGCTTTTCCAGCACCTCTGTGGAATTTGGTGGAATCTGTTGCCATTTCAGAGATGCTCTGACCCAGTACTCTGACCAACTCTTTGGCCCGTTTCAAATTCTCAGGTCTGCACACTTACACTTATACTGTTTTCAGCATCAAACATTTCATAAATGAGAAACAAGTATTCTCTTACCGTCTAATATATCTCAGACCTTCACATGCAGCACTGATACAAAACAACCAATGTTCTTCCCTTCTTCTGTGAGTGGGATTAATACTGTGGCTAAACTGTGTTCAGTCTATAGGGACATGCTTTACATTACATTACAAAACTCCATTCAAACCAGTGAGAAACTACTGCTCTGTATTTGTGAGATCTTAACATCTACATGAGGTTTGAACAGGTTTGGTTTAGTATTTTTACAGAAACAACTGGGCTATTTCGGTGACTATTGAGTTACATTAGCCACTCAGCTGCAGACTTGTCTTGGCAGACTGAATACATCTGATATTCTGATGAAGTTGAACATTTGGAGCTGGTGTGGAAACAATCAGGGCTTGAGCGAATGCACACTCTTAAAAACGTCCCTGCACAGAGCAGAGATAAGTGACACCTGGTACATGTTCACCTGGATTGGGTTGCCAGATACCATGACATATATCCTACACAGGAACTAAGAAATACCTATTTGATTTGTATCACTATGAAATTGAGAGATGAACAAGAAAAAGTATCAATCAGGAACACAGCAGGAGAAAGGGTGTGCTTGTACCTGTAGCCATTTTGCCATCCTGAGCTGCAGGCCCATCTGGAATTACACTCTTCACCTGGAGGAACTCATCTGGCTCATCTCCGCCAATGATGGTGAAGCCAAACCCCATAGTGCTTTTCTGCAGAGCCGTCGACAGGAAGCTCCCCTTCAGTTGAGTGGGGTCTCGTGTGAACAGAGGCTTTTCTACACACCCACACACAGACACACAACAGACAACATACACAAGATCATAATCAAACACTGCCAGGTAACGATAGAACAACCCTTTCACTATCAATAAAATCACACAGAGAACCAAGTTACAGGCTAACAGCAGCAGCAAAGGCCAAACACTGCCCACACACATACAGTCTTATGTTAAAGTTTGTGCACCTCTGCTTAAATCACATTTTAACGAACTTCTGGGAGTCTTCAACTATTTTGACTGTTTTTTGGATTTTGTCTTAAATATATTTTATATAGAATAACTATGGCTTTAGCCACAGAAAACAATGAGAAATAAATACAAAAGACTAATGAAATGGATAAATTAACATTACACATCACTCTTACATTTTTTAACTTTTTGATAGTTTACATTCTGTTTTAGAGTGAGCCGATGTGGTCCAGCCAGCAGACTTTGTTTTGTACCCCTGTTCTCGGGGTTCTCAGCCGCTATTTGTTTTCACACCCGTTTTCAGGTGGTAGTGCTGTGTGCTGTCACTTTAGTGTGAAGTGTTGTAGTTTGTTGTGAGCGTTATCAACAAGAAACAAAGCCAGAGAAACAACAAAAAGCAACGCTGGAGAAACAAAGCTGGAGAAACAACGAGAAACAAAGTCAGAATGAATGATGAACACATGGATGAGTAATGAATGCATGGGTAGATGCTTTGTTTTCGCTAAATTAGTGGTGAGTCACGTGGGGACACTGACGAAAACCAGGTGGATGAATGATAACTGTGACAAAATTTCCCCCCAAAAAGTCAACTACAACCGAATTGTACAACATTCAGGGCAAACAATAACTGAGGTTCCATACACTACATTTCTAAAATATGTTTGGTATGCTCTTAACATCACCTATATCATTATTTTAAAATACTGTATCAACATAATGAATCAAAAATTCACCAATTTACTATACAAACAAGAACATGTTCGTTGAAGCATTTTAAGATTGAAAATGTTAAAACAAGTTGTAAAAATGATCATATAATGGTAAAAATTACAACAAAAAGCAGGTGTGAGGGTCTTTTCAGTACACTTGGTGGCAGCGTAGGCATTGTGTGGTCCTGCTGAATTGTGTGGTTTCTCGGTGGGCATCTCGCCCCTCACAGATATATTTATATCATATTATGTTAATATAATTTTTTTATCAAATTGTGTATAAAAAAGTGATCATATCTCTGTTTGATTTTTCTTGATTTATCAACATCAAATAAAAACTAAGCCACCACCTTGGAAGTTAATGGCAAAAGTCAACATGACTTTGTTTTTATACTGTGATGTCTTGAACCTGTTATGAGGCAGCCAGCCTTGTTAAGGATAAAAGGGATAAAAATAAGTTGCAATAATAAGTAATAACTAATAAGTCATAAGTAAATTGCAATTTTAGTGTATATTTCTATGTATTTGCTGAATTTAACACATTGTGTAAAAAAACCTAAAGCATATATTAAATTTACCAGTGTTATTTATCCCCAGTATGATCAATTAAAATATAACATGAAGTATATTCTCTATTGAAAACTTTCTCAACATATTTTAGAAAATCAATAAAACATGCTGTTTAACCAGGAGTGCACTTTTACATACTTTTACATATGACTATAAGAGGGAAAAATAGCAGTGAATTAAATAGATTTGATCAAAATGTGGAAATCATTTCCAAACAAATAAAACATATTACATTGTCCTGCTGTAATAAAATAAATCATTTTATATATATTTTTCTTTGCTTTTATACGTGTTCTAAAAACATCTGCTGCACTTCACATTGTGTGACGTCTCAAGGTGAAGGGGCTAAAAAAACATACTCAACTCAAAAGGTACTTAAAATAAAACCTTCCATTAAGTGCTTTGTTTCACGTTCTCCTATAAAGTTACTGTTTTAGAGATACAAGGTTTTGTTCTGAGACTGCAATAGTTTATTCAGGTGGAAATGATGCACACATCGTAATCAAGTAGCTTTAATGCATTACTTCTGTCAGCTTGGCTGAGTGTAGCTCATTTTTGCTCTAGTCTGAGGTCCATCAGCCAAAACAAGAAGGCTATCTGATGTTTCGCATAGAAATGGACCACCTTGGCCAACGAGTTCCCAAAGTACACTCATGACCGAAGCAAGAAAAGTTTACAGAGCAGGCAGAGAGGGTTTCTTCAGCTCTATCTTTGAGGAACCAAACAGAAGGCTGCTGTGGAGAAGCCTTTGAACCACAATATCAAATATCAAATAACTATAGGAACTATAGGAATTTTTCAACATTTCATTTTGGAATTTTGCAAAACTCAGTTTCTTCCCAGGTCTACTGGGCACACAATCCCCTCATGCTTTCATTCAGGTACTGTAGCTGGTCCAGAGACAGAGCGCACACATGCTTATTGTAAATGAAGGGATAATTCAGTTATTTCTTGCACAAATGAAAATTTTAAAGGTAATTACAGATAATTTTCTTCTGTTTCTAAACTGCTACTTATAATTTCAGATTATAGAAAGGTGTAGAAATCTTTGTTAGACTTGGTTGCAAACAAAGTCTGTAGATTCATTTTCAATAATAATAATAATATTATTAATAATAATAATAGTAATAATAGCTAAATACATTAGAGGTGTTTTGTAGTCACCTGTGAAATTACACAATGTACTTTCAAAGTTTCACAATCATTTGAAAAATATTGAGCCAAAAATGACAGAATATCCCTTTAAAGCACATCCCGAAAAAGACACAAATATGCAAAAATAAAGCCAATATCTCCTGCTTTAACTCTCTTAAAGGAATTAAAGGGCCTCTACAGAACAGGCTGAGCATATCTGCAGGACACTCTAAAGCTTCTACTGTAGCCATGCTTCTGCAGCAGTGACACAGTGCTCCACTGCACTAGGGGGCGCAGGTTTGAGGACATACCATGCAGTCCGAACACTCCGGCCTGGTAAAGAGGGGCCTCAGACAGGTCAGTGAGACTATGAGAGCGCTCTGGTGCAGGGCCCACATATGCCAGCCTAGCCCGAGGTAAAGTAGCAGAGGAAGGGCATTCCTCCACTACTACATAGGAGGAAAAAAAACAACTTACATATAAAGAGGTTGCTATGAAGATAAAGGGATAATTTTAGCTATGACTATATTTTACATATGTACACATTAATAGAAACTACTACATTTTATGTTCACTCATAGGCCACTTTATTAGAAAAACAAACTTTTACATCCACTTACTGCCACTTTATTAGAACCCCCTGCCTTGTGTGTCCACTTTATTAAAAATGAGTCTGTCCAAACACTCCACTGGAAACACCTCTCTCACTCTATTAGAAACCCCTACTTTTACCTGTTCACTCACTGATCACTTTCATAGAACACTCCTACCTTGTATTTCTATCACTGGTCACTAATGTGTAGAATACATAAGTGTTTATCTAACAGGTAGAGATGCACTGTATCTACACTGAACAAAAATATAAACACAACACTGTTGTTTTTGCTCCCATTTTTCATGAGCTGAACACAAACATCTAAGACTTTTTATATGTACACAAAAATGCCTTTTTCTCTGAAATATTGTTCACAAATTTGTCTAAATCTGTCTTAGTGAGCACTTCTCCTTTACTGCGATTGGCACATTGGAGAGGTGTTCTCTTCACGGATTAATCCTGTTTTCAATGTACAGTGCAGATGGCAGACTGCGTGAATGGCTTCATGTGGGTGAGCGGCTTGTCAATGTTGCGAAATGAGCGGTGAAATGGTGCAGAACACCTCTAACATCCCATACGCCATTGAATGTGAGCATTTGCCCACTTAAAGTGGTTATGACAACAAACTGCAGTCATGTGGAGACCCTGATGAGGACAATGAGCATGCAGATAAGCTTCCCTGAGATGGTTTCTGACACTGTGCAGAAATTCTTTGGTTATGCAAACCAATTGTTGTAGCAGTTGTCCAGGTGGCTGGTCTCAAATGATCTTGTAGGTAAAGATACTGGACGTGGAGGTCCTGAACTGGTGTGGTTACATGTGGTCTGCGGTTGTGAAGCTGGTTGGATGTACTGCCAAATTCTCTGAAATGCCTTTGGAGATGGCTTATGGTAGAGAAATAAACATTCAATTCATGAGCAACAGCTCTGGTGGACACTTCTCCAGTCAGCATGCCAATTGCACTCTCCCTCAAAACTTGTGTTGTGTGATGAAACTAAACATTTTAGAGTGAATTTTATTCTGGCCAGCCTAAGGCACACCTGTGCAGTAATCATGCTGTCTAATCAGCATCTTTATATGTCACACCTGTGAGGTTGATGGATTATCTCAGCAAAGGTGAAGTTCTCACTAACAAAGATTTAGACAAATTTGTGAAACATATTTGAGAGAAAAAGTCTTAGATCTTTGAATTCAGCTCAAGAAAAATGGGAGCAAAAGGAAACAGTGTTGCATTCATATTTTTGTTCAGTGTACTTCTGCTGAACACTGGTAGTTACATAACAACACAGTAGTTTGATTAACTTGGTGTAAGAATTTGCCAATATTCAAATGTAACATATTTGAGACCATATTTAAGGCTGTATCCCATCTGTTACTGCACAATTTATAATCCCACCCTACGCCCATTCATCACCAGTCAGTAGCTATTAGTAGGATATTATTTGGGGGGTGGTCCAGTCTACCATTCTCACAGCAGTGGCACAGATGTGGTAGTGTGATTTTTACATGTCAGAGTGACTGAGAGTGGACCACCAGCCAAAAAACATCTAGAGAAGAACAGCTCTATGACCTAGAGGGTGATGGTGCTGTAGAGGATGTCTACACATGTCTCTAACTGTATAGTTACAACAAGAAGTGGCCAGAAAATGCACAAGTGATGCTCTCCAGACCCTAAAGTCCCTCAAAACAAGAGATAAAAGAGGCATGAATAACCAGTTTGGAGGTGTTACTATGCAGACAGACTCTGCACTCATGAGGGAAACATACTACAAACACAGATGTCAAATCTTATTCAACAAGTTCATGCTGTGCTTGAGCAGGAATGTGTTATTATATAATTGAGTAATATCAGATCACCTTAAGACTGTACTGTAGGGAGCAGACAGGAAGTAATGGTTAGTGTGGTGTCAGTGAAAGAGTGGGTGGAAATGCAGAGGTGTGATTAAACATAGACACTGAGGGCTTGTTATTGGAAGTCAATGCATAGATAGTGAGCAGTTTTAGTATAATAATTATAGTACATTCAGTTATGAGGTCACTGTGTGACTTTTTCTTAAAAATAATTATAACCATAATAATAATACACTCATTTTAGAGTACATTTCATACAGCTCATAGCTTAATAAACAAGTGACAAAAATAAAACAAAAATATAAATTAAAAGACAGATTTTTCACATTTTAGTGTAAGTGCTTGACTTTCTTATAATATAACACACTCAATGGCCTCTTCATTATCTACACATTCCTTATATCTACACCTACTGTCCATTTGATCTACAGGTGCACTTTTTAGTTCTACAATTACAGACTGTAGTTCATCTGTTTCACTGTATAATTGTATTAGCCTCCTTTCACCTGTTCTTCAATAGTCAGGACCTCCAAACAGCAGGTATTTTTTGGGTGGTGGATCATTGATGTAGTGCTGGTGTGTTAGTGTGTGTGCGCTGGTATGGGTATACCAGACAGAGCAGAGCTTCTTGGCATTGTTGCTAAAGTGAAAATAGTGCAGCAACCAAATCTATAGCATCCTGAGATCACCAATGAAGGACTAGACGACCAACAAAAGCTGTGCAGGGACAGATAAGCTGCTGTCTCTGACTTTACATCATCAGGGTCAACCAACAAGGTAGGTGTCTAATAAAGTGGACTGTGAACTAATATAGTGTTTAAAATCTCCAACAGCTCAGCTGTGTCTGATTCTCTCATACCAGTGCAACACACACATATCACCACCACATCAGTGTCACTGCAGTGTTGAGAACGATCCATCACTTAAATAATACCTGCTTTGGGAGTCCTGACTGCTGAATAACAGGGTGAACAGAGCTTAAAAAAGTACACAGAGAAACAGATGGACTACAGTCTGTAATTGTAGAACTACAACGTGCACCTGTAAACCAAATAAATTCCTTTTAACTGTGCCTCAAACTCGGCTTAAACATAAGGGTGACCGTGCATTTTCAGTCGCTGCACCTAGACTGTGGAACTCTTTGCCTCTTGACATCAGATCCCAGGCTTCATTAGCTGTTTTTAAAACTAGTCTCAAAACTCACCTTTTCTCACTTGATTATGAAAACGGTTAAACTGATATTTTAAGTTGCTTATTTTGTTGTTTTTAATTTCATTCTGTTTCTTTTATTATGCTGAGTTTTTATAGATTTTGTTTTACCTTTACATATATGTTGATTTAATTTTAATTTTAATATTTTTATTGCTCAATGTACAGCACTTTGGTTAGCCCTGGCTCTTAAATGTGCTCTATAAATAAATTGAATTGAATTGAATTGAACTGTATGCTCAGTGGAGCTGATAACATGGACAATGAGTGTAGAGACAAGATATGTATACATGCATAAGTGGCCAGTGAGTGTATAATATTTGAGTGTATAAAAGATTATTCTACAAGGGCTCTTTAGTAGGGAAAATTGATATGCAGAACCGTAAGAAGGACTGTCTGCATGCCAGCTTTAGAAATAAAGCCACATACAGTTTCTAATAATGGTAATGGGCAGTGTGTAGCAACACCTCTGTTTATTCAGTTCAGAGCTCAAAAGTCTTGGCTAGAAATGTTTAGAGTGTGTTTTTCACAATATATCAGCACACCTGAAAATAGGTTTTTGGAAAGTTTAGCGCAGATTTAATCAAAATAAAGATTTATGACACTCTTACTGTTTTTGAAACTGTTGTTGCTGAGTGTGTGCTGAACAAAAGCCTGTATAACACTTTTTTTGTGTTATAATTTTTGATGGGTGTATTTTCTAAAAAGTAAGGACATGTCAGAGTTTCTGAAACACCCTCAGACTCTAGAGGGTTAGAAGGTTCTTTGCATGGAGAAATGCTTTATGAGAATGATAAAGAATGTGCTGTATGTGATTGTTTTTGGGTTTTTTTTTGCCAATTTTCTCCCCTTCGCAATTTGTTAGTAGCCAATTAACCCATCCCATCTGTTAGGGGGCTCTCCCCATCACTTTCCACTGTCCCTGACTCTAGGAGGGTGAAGACATGCACACTCCTCCTCAGCTACATGTGATACAGCCACCGCCTCTTTTCGAATTACTACTTGATACACAGTCACTGGGGAACAAACACACTCAGAGGAAAGCACAGGGTTCCCAGCTCCTAATGGACCAATCAGTAGATGTCTAAGCCAGCTAACATTGCAATGTGTGAGTGATATGGAGAGTGAGAGCGCTTTCTACCCGCCCAGAGAGAGCACGCCAATTTTTGCTCTCTTGGGCCCCGACTGTTGATTAGCCTGCTGAGCCTGCTGAGCCACTCGGAGCCCCTGCTTGGAAGCATTTTGAAAATAGATACATTTTGGTTACTGGTCAGATGTTATAACAACTACAGAAGTCTTTTTGGTGCTTTTTGGGTGCAACACAGAACCACATAGAACAATCTGATTACACATTTCAACACACAAAGAATCGTATGCATATTACATATTTTAATATTACAAAAATAAACATCATAGCTATTATTTTAAGAGTGTATTATGTATACATGAATAAGATTTATGCAGAGTACCTCTGTATATAGCAGGCAGGGGCAAAGCGGACAGGCCTTGGTTTTGCATCTGGTGCTGAAGTCTTCTCTTTGCCTCCAAAACTGGGTTCTCAAACTGTGTCCGTCTGTTTATATGACTACAAAAAAAGGGAAGGACAGAGAGACAGAGTCATTAGTTCTGATGAGTTTTAATGAGAAATACTGTAGACAGTCAGAATCCTTTACAGTGGTAGTGACAGGAACCAGACATCAGAAGCCCTTAAAAGTGAAGCCTCATAATGGTGAGGTACTGTTGATCAGTTGTTAGGTGTCGTCTTGGTGTCACGATGTCAGAATGTTTATATACTAATGCTAACTGAAGCAGGACATTTATTGGTTCCTTCACGGATCAAACAGCTGTTATGAATTTTGCTGTTAAGCTCCTTGTTACTGAACAGCAAGATGAGTAAAAAGTACTGAAACAACAGTTGGATATGTGCATTCAAAAGTTTAGAGAAGGACACATTAAGTTCACCTCTAAAGGTTAGAGTGCATCCTGAAATTTCACCTGAAAGCCAAATATCCTGAACTTTTGTGAGTAGTGTATGTTCACTGGTGATTTTGGATAGTGAATAAATATACTATATATTTGTGTCCTAGACTGTGTGACATCTAGTTCCTATCACCACCATTGTAAATAAATTGTTTCATTTATTTTTGTCTCAATTATTCAGAAATTTGGAAAAAAAAGGAATTCCTCTTTAAGGATATATCAGAGGATTGATGGTAAATGATATGGCAGAAATATTAAGAATACATGATGTGAGATTCAGGAAGGAGGCACAAACAGAAACAGAGTTTCCAGTGTTGAATTTGTTAGAACTGTTAAAACAATCCAAAAAACATGATTTTACATAAAAACTCCAGTATTCCACTAATGGCCCATTAATGAAAAATTGATCTCAGACAATCACTCTGTGACCTTCCATAACCAGCCCTTAATGATCTTAAATCTCTGCATAAGTGCTGATTAATAGTGTCAAATCTGAGCCTTCAGGCTGTGTTCACACTGGAGATCACACATATCACTGCCTGAAAGTGGGTGTCAGCTCTTGGCCATTCAAAATGATAGCAGGTTGGGTTTGGTCTTGGTCTGCAAAATGGAGATACAGACTAGACACATAGTATTTAAAAAAATCAGCCGCCTTAAACTGGATGGTTACTCTATAGTTTGTATAGCATGTATGCTAGCTAGCTAATGTAACAGCTAGTCCTGCTTAAGTTTTAGTAAGTTAAAAAGAAATGTGACCTGTGACTAAAACTAAAAGATGAGATTATCTATAGAATTTGCATTCCAATCTACAGACTGTTTCATTAACCTCTTATATAACCTAAATCTTGTCTAAGACACAAACAAAAGGCAGTCATATGAAAGCTGAAACCCTGTTCTTTAAATTCACAATTGTTCATTTCTGCCTAATTTAGTTTCAAGATTTTATTTCAAATAAACCATATGCCATAGCCATAAGTATATATATGGTTGCAGTCCTTTACTGATGTGTCAAACTAATAGAACAGCATTGTCCTGACCTCTATGTTCTATATTCTTCAAAGTAGGCACCTCTTGCTTAGATGTCAGCTTTCTTGGCATTTTCTTAGTTAGTTTTATGAGGTAGTCACCTGGAATGGCTTTCAGTTAACAGCTGTGCCTTGTCAAGAGTTAATGACTTGCATTTATTGCCCTCTTAGTGTGTTTGAGACATCAGTTGAGTGTTTACTTTGAAGAATCTAAAATCTAAAACTTATTTTGGTGTAACATTTTTAAGTTTACTACATGATTCCTGATGTGTTCCTTCATAATTTGGATTACATCAATATTCATTTACAAAACAAATAAATAAATAAAAACCATTGAATAAGAAGGAGTTTTTTGACTGGTACTGTAAATAAACTAAAGACTGACACAAATTACTTCTGGGACAATCTAAAGGCGCCTACATTTTTAGTATTCAGCAATAGATTGTGTTTTATATTACAAATCTATCTATCAGTTCATCTTCATAACCATGTAATCCTGGTCAGGGTCACAATGAGTTCCCCTACCACTTCTAACACTAGCCAGGACATAGCAGCAATCCATTGCTGGGCACACACACTGACAAAAACATCAACGTTTTGCATTTATTTCATGTAGTTTTGTGTATAAAAATCCTAAAAAGCACACTGGACATTTCAGAGGTTAAACACAGCATTTACTGCCTGTAGTCCTTGAGTTCTGTCCTGAACTGTTCATTATTTGAAACTCTATTGAATCGGATGTCACTGTGAGCCATGCTGTAATAGTCCCCAGTTGCAGCTCTTGGAGATGCCACTCTATAGCCTCTGAAAGCTGTGCCAATTCCCTGCTCATGAGCTGCGGGACAGTGACAGTAATGACCATGTGTGACTGTAACAAAACTGAAAGTCAAAGCCACACATAAGGTTCACCACTTTAGTTTCTTCAGCCTTTAGTCTTAAATACAAAGTGAGTCACAATTTAGTTAACCCTCTGGAGTCTGAGGATATTTCAGACACTCTGATGTAGTCTGACATGCCAACCTTTTACAAATTACACCCATCTAAAATATTTTTTTCCCAAAGTGTTACACAGGCTTTTGTTCAGCACAAACTCAAAACAGTAAGAGTGTCATAAATCTATATTTGGATTAAATCTGCTTTAAACTTAGACTTTCCAAAAAATATTTTCAGATGTGCTGACATTTTGTGAAAAAACACTCTAAAAATTTCTAGCCAAGACTTCTGAGCTCTGACCTGAAAAAACAGAGGTGTTGGCTACACACTGGTCATTACAGTTTTTAGAAATTGTATGTAGTTTTATTTATAGAGCTTAACAAATGTGAGGTGACACTCTGTTTTCCTCAGCTACTAACCCTACATTGAATATTTATGAGAAATGTGTCACTGCTTTATGTTATGTATTATTATGTTTCTCTTACAAGAATCTAAAAATATATTTACATTCAATATATATATATATATATATATATATATATATATATATATATATATATATATATATATATATATATATATATATATGCGTTATATTTGAAAAGTAGACCCATTAAGTTTTCCAGAGTATGTTTAGTTTTGTTTCTAGGATAAAATCTTACAGACTTATATATATGTTTTTGCAGAATTTTGTTAATATCCTTGCTAGTGGGAGCGCTGACTCCAAAAGGTTAAGGGTGAGTAAAAGTCAAGACTTTCAAGTATAACTCTTTGACTCATTTCCCTAAGTCAAATCTATAATAAGACAGTCACATCTGACTTCTGCTTCACTATTTTCTGCTTCAGGATGGGGCTAGAGTCATGTGTGATATAGATTAATGGTACTTGATGCAAATTCCCTTTACACTGATTCAGCTGAACACCAGGCAGATTTTATCCATTTGGTGTGGCCGCTGCGGGATTTTGGTCAGCAGCCCCACAGTTCCAATCTCACAACACCTTGAAAAATGCATTTGAATACATTTAAAGGTACATTGAGAACAGATCTGAGATTTACCCAGATCCAGACTCAGGTTTATCTCCAGTTTATTGTGAAAGTAAAAGCAGGAGCTAAAATCTGGGGCTGGGAGCTTGATTAAAATGGAAGGAGAGCACTAACAGACTGCAGTTTTGGTGTTTTTATGCTCTAATAACAGACTGAAATCTGGGGAAAGGGCGCTGGGAATGGATCAAAAGTGGACGAGTACACATTAACCAACTGGGAAGCTCAAGCTAGGCTAAAGATTCATAGACCCCCCAACCTCCTCCATCCCCCACCCACCCACCCAAAAAAAAAACAACACACACAGACATGTTTGCTTTTAAATATAACACATAAATCAGGTCATACTGTCCTGGATACATGACATGGTTATTGATTTTGAAGTGATACTGCTAGAGACTACACATTTTAATGTTTATTTGTTGAACTCAACATTTTGGGACAAAGTAAAGCATAAAACATTACCTGTAGAATTTTTTTCCACTGTTCAATTCAGCAAAGAAGTAGGAACTGTGCACTAAATTGTGATAAAAATTATTTTAAGGCACCTTTAAGCTTGACAAGTAACTGTTTATGTAATGGTTATATGTCATACATATAATACAAACACACACAACAGTGATTACTGGTTTTATAGTACTCTCTCTCTCTCATTCATTATGTGCTGATAGCATGTCTCCTGTGTTATGGGTGTGAACTCTACAGATTTACAGTCATTTCAGAACAGCTTTATCATTCTCCCACTCATAAACTCAGCACAAGGTGAGAATCAGAAGAGGAACAAAATTAGCATTTATTTCACTCTCACTTGAGTTTCTTAATCCCAGTGCACACTGACCCATCACTCTTCATGAGACATCATTCTCCATCAAACATCATCACCTTCTCTAATAAACATCATCATCCTCCATCAAACATCATCAATGTATTAAACACCAATATTCTCCATCAAACACCATCACCTTGTCTATTAAACACCACCATTCTCCATCAAACCACATCAATCTATTAAACACCACCATTCTACAACAAACACCATCACCTTGTCTATTAAACACCACCATTCTCCATCAAACACCATCACCTTCTCTATTAAACACCACCATCCCCCATCAAATTCTTTATTAAACACCATCATTCTCCATCAAACACCATTACCTTCTCTATTAAGCACCACCATTCCCCATCAACCATAAATTTATTAAACACACCATTCTCCATTAAACACCATCACCTTCTCTAATAAACATCATCATCCTCCATCAAACACCATCAATGTATTAAACACCATAATTCTCTAAACACCATCACCTTGTCTATTAAACACCACCATTCTCCACCAAACCGCATCAATCTATTAAACACCACCATTCTCCATCAAACACCATCACCTTCTCTATTAAACACCACTATTCCCCATCAATCACCATTGTCTTCTCTATTAAACACCACCATTCCCCATCAAACACCATTGCTTTCTCTATTAAACACCACCATTCCCCATCAAATACCATCACCTTCTCTATTAAACACCACCATTCTCCATCAAACACCATTGCTTTCTCTATTAAACACCACCATTATCTATCAAATACCATCACCTTGTCTATTAAACCACCATATTCCATCAAACACCATCACCTTTTCTATTAAACGCCATAATTCTCCAAACACCATCACCTTCTCTATTAAACACCACCATTCCCCATCAAATACCATCACCTTCTCTATTAAACACCATCATTCCCCATCAAACACCATTGCCTTACACCATCATTCTCCATCAAACACCATTACCTTCTCTATTAAACAGCACAATTCTCTATCAAACACTATTAATCTATTCAAATCCACCTTTCTCCACCAAACACCATCACCTTCTCTATTAAACAGCACCATTTTCCGTAATTTTGCTACAAACTCATTGTCCACCAAAACGATCATTTTCCATTAAACACCATAAATCTCCTTCACACTCCTTCAGTCACTCTTAAACAAACACTAAAATTAATTGCCATAATTCTTCACCAAGCATACTAATATACATCAAACATTGTCATTCTCTAACACAATCACCTCTCTATTTAACACCATTATTCTGCAACAAATCTCACCTTTTACCACCACACACCGCCATTCTCCAAAACAAAACATTCTACACCAAACACTGTCATTTTCCACCAGATACTGTTATTCTTACACCACAACACCACAATTGTCTTGTACCATCACTCTCTTTAGATAACAAACATCAGCCAAAGTTAAGAAGGTGTGAGCATCACCATTTAACGAAGGTCCTTACAACTTCTTCACACTCACACATGCATTGATATGGTCATCAGGGAACTGAAAGTAATGTTTCTGTGGCAAAGCACCAATATTTGCGACACCTTTCCTTTTTAACAATGTATATTTATACAAAAATACAACATATAGCCATAAATAGGTTCTTTGTATATGCAGTATATGAGCATAAAGGAGGACTACTGAAATCATAACATACAATCCTAATGGCATTTGGGACAGTATGGAAAATCAAAAGAAAAAAAGAAAGAATCAGTGTTTATTACATTTACTGTGATTTTTATTTAATTGCAGACAGTATGAACTCAAAATATTTCATGCTTTCATGTCATGATATGTGTGCATATATGGTCATGTTTCCATTTTTGTGAAAGGAGTGGTAACAAAGGTGGAGAGAGAGAGAGAAAAAAAAAGAGAAAGAGAGATATATTGAGAGAATGAGTCTGTAGCTGGACTGCAAAGCTGCATAGCTGGCTCACGGCCACTGTTCCCCTCTGTCCTGAAAGAGAAAAGTCGCAAGCCAAGCTATAAATAGTCCCACCTCACTCTGAACTGCTCATTAAGCAAGAAAAAGAATGGCACACACATATACACACATATACACAGACTCTGGCATACACAAACCCACAGTGAGCTGAACACAACACAAAGCCAAACAGCTGCCGCCACTCCATAGCGCTGCCCGAGTGGAGTAATGAAGTCGATTAATAAGAACGGCGAGCAAAAACATTTGGAAATCTAAAGTGCCACCGCATTAAGTATTTAAAAGCGAAGGGCCCAGACTTACTCAACATAGTAGCTGCCGTAAACAGGGTCATCGATTTTCTCCCAGCCATAGGGAAGCTCTGGAAAACACACAGCATAACAAAACATACATTATTCATCACATACAGGATGAAAACATATGGCCATAGACATTCACTGTGTCACATAAACACACACATATCAGTAGCGCAGAGTGTGGATTAGAAAATTTGACTGAGAAAGGAAAATCAGGCTAATGGAACGCTCTTAAAAGCAGTGATGAAATCTGCCTCAGTAAGATGATGATGGGTATTCATAGGCCTGTTCATATTTCTCAAGATATCTCCTCCAAAAGTGCTCCTGTTAAACAATAGATAATTGATGTAGACTATCTACGTCCACATCAATTATTCATACTTTGATACCGCGTGGTTGTAATTATGCCAAATGCCACATTTTTGATGCACATTCTCAGGCAAGCTGAGTATGAGTTAGCAGCACTAATTGGTGATAGCACATCAACATCTGAAATGAATCAACACAGTATTGTGTGAATAAATTATTCCATTGTTAGTCTAGATATTTGACATTCTTATGCAGAAAGCGAGCAAAAGATCACAGGCATCGGCCACTTCTACTTCTACTCTGGTCACTTAATAAGCTCTGCCTACTTTGAATGACTGCTGCACACTAATGAGGCAAAACATGACCGAGCTTAATATGCTGATGGTTCTCCCTGTAGCAAATATCAAAAAGCTACAAGAGAGAAGTTTCTAATCAAGAGGACAGTGGGTGGCATTACACGAGAGGTTGCTGTTAAAGTGGACAGTGTGTGGAGATAGAAGAGAGGTTGCTGATAAAGTGGATAGTGGGTGGAGCTATATGAGAGGGGTTACCGATAAAGTGGATAATGGGTGGAGATACAAGAGAGAGGTTTCTGATAAAGTGGACAGTGGGTGGAGCTATAAGAGAGGGCTTGCTGATAATTGGACAGTGGGTGGAGCTACAAGAGAGGTTGCTGATAAAGTGGATAGTGGGTGGAGCTTTAAGAGAGAGGATTCTGATAATTGGACAGTGGTTGGAGCTATAAGAGTGGTTTCTGATAATTGGGCAGTGGGTTGCGTTATAAGAGAGAGGTTGCTGATAAAGTGGACAGCAGGTGGATCTATAAAGGAGAAGGTTTTAACAAAATGCAATATCAGTCAATCTGGCAGAAAGAGTGGTGAGAGCGATTGCCCCACAGATATGATTTTAAACGGAATAAAAATTATAAAATAAAAAATAGTAATGGAATAATAGCAGCTATAAGCCAGATTGTTCTACTTATAGAAACCAACAAAAACAGACCAGAGTTTACTGAAACTAAACTATACCAAAGATATAATCTCTAAACTCCAGTGATGAAAAGGAAAGTGACCATAAGGATGATGGGGAGAGGGAGTTTGACAGATGAGAGACCGATCAAACAGTGACAGGTGAGAACAGCTTAAATGAAACAAAATAAGAGGCCACAGTACAATAGCTCTCACAATAATAATGACTGTGAAGAATAATAACCACAAATGATATCTGTCTAATGTAAATATATACCGGTAGTCTTAAAAGTTGTACAATTTACACATTTAGTTGATTTAAGCCAAAATAAGTAAGATGTAATTAACATTTTAGTGCACAGTTCCTACTGATTTTCAGAATTGTAGAATTTTTAAAAACACACAAAAAACTATTTATTGTGCTATAACTTTTACATAGGACACATTTTATTATTATTATTATTATTATTATTATTATTATTATTATTATTATTATTATTATTATTATTATTATTTTACAAAATAAAGTGCATGTATTAAAATGTACAGTAGTTTGCTACAGAAAAACAATAACCAGTCATGTACATAGCTTACGCAGAGGTGTTTTAACTTATATATAACTGGGAAGTTTTGTTGGCAGTTTTCTCACTTCAAGCTTTACGTAGTTTACAGAGCAGTGGGATTTGAATTACCAGTGACTGACAAAGCAAGTTAAATTCTAATTAGTCAGCTGTGGATGACGTATGGCACTTTTTAGCAGTGCTAGGAGTATCAATAGGCTATAAGAACGGGTTGTGGTGGGGGTGAAGGTCCACTGGCAAACAAACCAGTATGGGCTTGGGGAGGGCTAATGAATGTCTGTGCAGGAGTAGCTAAAGGCACTAACTAGAGTAAGGGGGGTAAGATACAGGTCTCCCAGGTGGGGAGAGAGCAACCAACAAATGCCTGTAAAGTGTACAGAGGGGGACAAACATAAATATGGATGGTGGAGGTCTCCTTGTGGAGGGGACATCAGTCCATGGAGAACGGTTTCCTGACCAACAGCAAACAAATGGCAGTCAGAGACGAAAGGGCAAACCAATGGCAGTGCAGAAGGTGCACTGGTGGTGGGAGGCAATAAATGTTCGATTACTTTTACATTATTCTTTTCATTTGATTGGACTGAATATCTTAAAATGGCCTAGTGATGCCCCTGGCAGCATTCATCAGGAAAGACTTTCAATGTAACGTGTGGTTTTCCCTGAGTCATGTCCCTCTAGTGTAAAACACCACCTGTGACTGAATTAAAAGGTAAAAACTGATCTAAGACAGATCAGAGAGACTGTGTGGATAAATCAGTCAGTTTACTGAAAGCCAAACAGTTGGTCTGCAATCAAAGAGACTGATTAATTTTCTCACCTTACCTGACACCGACCCAAACTCACGAAAGATCAAAGTGCTGTCATGTATTAATGTGCAGTGAGGCATGAGATAAAATGCTGCTTTATTGATGAAGGCATGTTAGTATCTGACTGTAAGGTCAGAGAGAGAATGAAAGAGCAGAGATAAAACAGCAGCAAATTCCTCATTAAAATGTCACTAAATTCCACTACTGATAGATAAAGTATTGCTCTCAGTAAAGATGACTATGGCTTAACCCTTTAAAGGGGTAGTCACATGACACATAATCTAGTGTATAGTAATACACGATAATAAACTAGTGTACATCAATGCACTTCACTTCTGAACTAACCTCTATAACATAGTGATATATGTAGGGGCGGACTTAACCAACACGCAAAACACGCAATTGCTTGGGGCCCCAGAGATTAGGGGGCCCCTGCTGGCCAAAAGAGGTTGGCAAAAAAAATAATAAAGATTTGGTTCTCTGCAGACTTTTCCATCCAACCGCTATATTCAATGCATTTGGCCCACAGTCTGTGTTAAGTTGTTAAGATATTGGATGTTTGTTCTGTCTGTGTGCACGTCAGCTAGACATATTTTAATATCAGAGGTTTCTTATTGTTGTGTTTTTAACTTTTATTATCGGCCGCACTGTACCGCTAGCCGTGTAGCTTTAGCCTCGTGCTGATATGGAGTCTGCTCACCTAGCCATATAGGAGCTGCTTCTCTGGCTGGCAGAAGATCGTTCTTTTGCTGCGTGCGGGGTGGAGGTGTGGGAATAAAGGCACACGACAAGGTAGACTTCATTTTAACTCTTCAGTTGGTACTTCAGTCAATATTACAATGCTGCAGACTGCCTAACTACAGCACCAGAACTATATATAGAGTATTAAAACATTAACATTTGAATGTGTCTGTGTTTATGTGTGCGTCTGCCAGTCTGTGATAAGCCATCCATTTACATGACTCCAAGTGTAACTATTGTCAAATAATTCAGAATTTCTGCTTATTTTTACTCAAAATGAGGTATAATTTTATGAGGTCTTTAATGAAGCCTATTGACCATACAGTCCAAACATATAGTGTAAAATTGATGGTAATGAATTGGAGTGAAGTTGAAGCAGAGAACTGGGTGATAATTTTATGCTACATGCTTTTGACAGTTTATTAATATTTAATCATTTATTAGGATTTTAATGATTAATATGAATTTTATAATTTTATTATTAACAATGACTAAATAAATAAATAAATAAATAAATAAATAAATAATAATAATAATAATAATAATAATAATAATAATAATAATAATAATAATAATAATAATAATAAAATATTAACTAGTAATAAAATATTATGAATAATAATGTTTAAGTAAAGTATTAATATTTAATATTTATTAATAATAATTCATATTCAAGCCCGCACCGCACCATAACCATAACTACAAAAAGGAATTTGTTTGATCAGGGCCCCCAGACATAACATTGCTTGGGGCCCCAGAACTTCAAAATCCGCACCTGGATATATGTCATCCACAGCTGACTAATCAGTGCAGAGGATGTCTTACCTCCACACACTCACAATGGAGTTGTATAAAATGTATTATGTTTCCTTAGATTTTCTGATCTTTTTATGACTATATGTTAGTTTGTGAGTTTGTGTTTATCTATGTTTTACTCAAATTTATAAGCTCCGCATATTAAGAAGTGCAAGAGACTCAGGACATTTTGCAAGGACAACGTCTACACCTACCTATAAATCTTACTACGGATTGTTCTGTATCTACTATGAATTATTCAGTATCCACTATGAATTGTTCAGTATACACTATGAATAATTCAGTATTCACCATGAATAATTCAGTATCCACTATGTATTATCAGTATCCACTATGAATTATTCAGTATCCACTATGAATTATTCAGTATCCACTATGAGTTATTCAGTATCCACTATGAATTATTCAGTATCCACTATGAGTTATTCAGTATCTACTATGATTTATTCAGTATCCACTATATTTTATTCAGTATCCACTATGAATAATTCAGTATCTACTATTAATTATTCAGTAGCAATTATGAGTTATTTGGTAAGTTAATCCTTGTGATTTTTTCAGTACAGTACTTACTATTACTTATTCAGTATCTACTATGAAACAAATATTTAAGTACTGTAGTACTATGAAAGAAAAACTGAAGTTCATTTATTAATACAAAGTAAATTAATTGTATTAATCTTTTATTAGCATACTCAGTGACACTAAGTGGCTTCAGAATTAATGCAGACCTATAGTAACTACATAAATGGGTGTAGTTATGGAAAAAACATGGAAAAGGGTGTAATCCAAGTGTAACCATGCAAATGTGTGTAAAGTAACCAAAAAACAGACTTACAGTAACCCCAGTGATCATGATAGAGCAAAAGTAATCTGTCACACCTCCTCCCAGCTCCACTGTCCTGACACAATCCAAATCCCACAATACTGCTGAGAATCAAGTGACTAACCAATCCTAAGGAGAATCACCTGTGTGTAATTCAGGAGTTATATATGCTCTCTGGACTTTAACATTCTTTGTGAAGTATTGTCTGTTTTGACAGCAGTGTACTAAGCCATAGTTTATTCATTTTTGCCTCCAGTTTTAACGCTCTTTTTATACTTTGACTCTGCCTGTAGCTTTTCCCTTTTATTATTGTTAGTTGTCTTTTTTATCCCTTACGGTTTTGATGTACGCCTTCGGTATTTTGACTACTCTCTACTTTGCCTCTAATAGTTTGGCCTGTGTGATTACGACCTTTGGACTGTTTTGGATTATGATAAATTTGTATTGTATATTGAACCTTTGTGCTCAGTAAAGCTTTGCTGATTTTATTCCGCATGTATCTGCCTCCTCCACTCGTCACACACATCCTTACATAATCAGAGAAACTGGTGTAATGTATCCAGAGGAACAAGTGAGGAAATATATGGAAATGGGTTTAGATTAAGTGTAACCATGTACAAAGCTGTACTGTAGATCAAGAGTGCAGACCTACAATAACCATGGCAATGTCTGTAAACTGATAGTCGCCACTGAAATGGGAGAAGTGTGACAATGGAAATGTGTGATAATGAGAATGAGTGCAGCATAAGTCAAGAAATGAGAAAAAAGATACTTTCCATTTCACCTTTTTGCTTTTTCTTTCCTCCTTATCGCTCTCCCTCTGCTCCATAATAATATACACTATAATATAATATAATATAATTTTAGAATTATAATAATATACACTACACTAATAATAATAATAATAATAATAATAATAATAATAATAATAATAATCATAAATACTTTAATAAATCACTCTCTTTTCACTGATTTCCTTTTACTCAATCTATCTTTATCTCTCTCCCCTGTCTTCCATCTCTCACTCATTCTCTTTCCCACCTAGCCTTTAGAGAGAGGCACATATCAGATATAAACTCTAGTATGCACTCATTCTGAGGGGTGTTTTTAAAGTGAAGTTTCATGCTTTAAGCTTATTCATTTTTCAGCTCATCCTTTTTATAAATTTAATATTATATTCTTCCTATTTTTGGAGCTTAAAAGAACTAAAACCGCAAAGCTGAAATACATCTGATCTCAGAGCAGATCTGACATCAAATAAGTGGCAGAGCCACATAAATACACACACACACACACACACACACACACACACACGCACCTACACACACACACACACACACACACACACACACACACACACACACACACACAAACAAACAGGGCTGCACAATATGGATAAAACAAATCTACTCTGTTGGTTAAAAACCAGCCTACATTATTTTAGACACAGTAAATGAACTTAATTCATCAAAACACCCCAATATCAGGGGTTGTGTATTAGCAAGAACCTGGTGATGTAATACATATCATGATACAGGGAATATTATTAAATAGATTGTGATATATTGTAATACTGTAAGCAATTTTTGTAATTCAACTGTATCGATATTGAATTACAGTCATCTGGAGAGATCTGCTTGGTCATGCTAAACTTTAATGAACACGGTGATTGGCTAGAGGGCTGAAATCCTTATTTAAGCCTACTGCAATATAACAAAGACAAAGCTGCTACTGTTGCATTAGCTATTTGAATGCATGTCTAGAATAGCTCTTGGATAAATTTTGGAGAATTAAAACACTTAAAGGCACAGTATGTAGTTTCCAGCGACATCTAGTGGTTTAGTTTCCGTATTGCAACCAAATGAAAACTCTTTCCACAGCCCTGCCCTTCCAAACACAAAGAAGTCTCTACAGTGGCTGTAAGATGTCATAAATTTTTGACACTCCCGAACACGATGTCTAATAGCAGCTTTAGAACTAGTGATATGTCAAGTGGTAAGATTAATTAATTAGAAATTTAGGAAATGTAATATGTAAAATTATCATAGCTACAATGCAGACAAAACATATTTTCTGCACTTCAGTAGTGCTATTGTAAACGTTAGCTGTTTTCTGTACAAACACAAGATAATGTAACAAAGTAAACGCATCAAACTGCTTCACTGTAGACAGATAATGCAGGCAGGATGCACATTTTTCTCTAGTCAAGGTAAGTTTGCCATGCCAAGGCACTTCAGCCCATATGTAAGCTTCTAATAAAGTTATGTATTTTTAGACCTTCAGAGCCATAGTGTCAGCTCTCTCAGTGTGTTAGCTTGGCCAAATCTAACAGTTCACACAACAAGCTCATACAATCTAAGCTCGCGAACTAGCGCGCACCTACGAATCTCCCATTAAACCTTAAATGCTGCAGTAGCGTCCAAGCAGTAGCATTAATCTCCGATGTGCTACAATGTCCTGCACAACATTTAAGGTGGAATGGGGGAAAAACACTGCGCGCATGAATATGAAGCTAAGCTACATGCATCTTCGTTGCGCAGCGGAACTTTTTCAGTAAACTTTGGGAGTACCTTGAATATTGATGGTCTCCTAGCGGTTGAGCACCATTCGAGGCTGTATGAGAGAGAATGCTGCTTTGGCATCACTTTGAAAACTTTTCTTTTCTTTGACAATTGAAGTTGTGTTTTCTCTTCTTGACGAGCATAAGAATGAATAACAAATAAACCAAAAAACATTTCTTGGTTCTCCTCCGTGTTTTTTTTTCTTCTTGTTCTTGAAGTTTTATTGAGGTATATGTGTATTTCTCCTGTTTTATGTCAGCCAATGGTAAAACAAAGCTACAGCACCATCAAATTTGAGTGGCCAATTCATCATTACAACACAAACAGTTTCAGTTCACTAGCCTCGTTTGTCCTTTTCGAACTACTGTAGAAACATGGCGATGCAACATGGCGGCCTAAGTCGGTGTTCGACCCGTGACCAATGTAGATATATACAGCTTATTCTAAGGTAAAATAATCAACGGACTTCTTAGTTTATAATGATTAGACGTGTTTGTAATCATTTTTATTAGTGATTATCTAAGATAACCTGAAATATTACATACTGTACCTTTAAGTAAATCCATTCAAATAAAAACACTTTTTGCCCCGCTCCCTCCTACACTTCACAGAAACCCTGGGTTCCTCTGAACTCATGTGACTTACCTCTCCCAGCTGTTCTCCCATTCAGACTCACAGGACTACTTAAGCCAAGCCTAAAATAGCATGTGTTGCTTTTTATTGTTGTGTCTGCATGCTGTAACGAAGTTTTCTGTCTTTCCAAGGTTCTGCATGTCTGTTTATCAGGATAAATGCTAGCTTATAACCAGCATGTTACAGTTTCCAAACTGACTCTCTGGAAATAAACACATCTGGTCGAGACCTCATTGGTATCTGATTTGAGGCGACAGTTGGTTTCAACTCCAGTTACAGTTCAAATAAAGAATATACTGCACTGGCCGGCCAGCTACCTAGCCTGTTTTCCAGTAAATATGAAATGGGATACTGACTTGTCCAGAAGAGTAGAAATCTTATCAGACTGTACCAGCCATTAACGGATGAAAACTCTTACATATAATCCATTTCCACTTCTATTAAGTATTGGCAATCCATCAAGAGCTGTTTGGAGTAAAACCTTATGGCTACAAGCAGCCACTTCAGACAGCAGTAAGTCTGGAAGAAGACTGATCTTGTATTAATGATGGTCATCATCAATAACACTGATTCTAAATCAGTCATTCCTACTCATGAGGTGGCTTGTGTACACAATGGCTTCAGCAGCATCAAAGCTATATACAGTTTTTTTTGTTATTTTCAGTCATACTCTGTTCTAAACCACAACATCTACTCTGAGACCTTCATTAAGATCTGGATACAGTTTGACACATATTTTGACGATGTATTTTAAGATTTTTACAGAAACAATGAGCTGTTTAGGTGACTATTGAGTTCTAGTGTTAGCAACGTAGCAACTAATGAAGACAAATTTAAACTCCAAGTGTGTGATAATGAGCAGGTCAAAGCAGAGCACTCACACACATACACACACACTGTTACTATGGAAACCCTGGAGAAGGCCTTTGGGGCTAAACTGAGGCTCTTTCAGTGTGACCAACTTCCGCTGCCCATCAGACAGAGAGACAGTGAGAGAGTCTGTGTGTGAGAGAGAGGCAGAGATAGAAAGAGAGAAAGAGAGACACAGAGAGAGAAACAGTGTTTGAGAGAGATAGAGACAGTGAGAGAGAGACAGTGAGACACAATGAGAAAGACAGTGAGACACAATGAGAAAGACAGAGAGAGGCAGAAAGAGAGACAGTGAGAGAGAGAGTCAGAGACAGTGAGAAAGGCAGTGAAAGAGAGTCAGTGAGAGAGAGGCAGAGAGAGACAGTGTGAGAGAGAGAAAGACAATGAAAGACAGTGAGAGAGAGGCTACAGAATGTTTAACATTTCAACAGCCTCAGATAAAGTGCTGTATTCTCTTGTGTTTGGACTAACTATCACAACCTCCCCAAACAGTATGCGCAGCATTTGAATAATCCTTCATTTCATATGCAAGAGCGAAAAGGTCTCAGCTTCACTCTCAAACAACAGCGAAGGAAACATTTTGCTGGATGTTAAAATCCTTGACCTTTTAAATGGAGGGGGAAGAGAGAGTATTAAAGAAATGAAAAGAATTTTCCAATTCTGATTCTTAGTTAGGCTACACTATACTCATTTCCCTGGTTACATTAGATCTACACACTAGGAATGCACCAAAATAAAAATAATTGCCGAAACTGAAACCAAACAAAATGAAATATTTGGCTAAGTACTGAACATGGTTCTTCATTTCTATAAATGATTATAAAATTAGTAACAAAACTATTTGCAAAAATACGTTTTGTAGATGGTCAGGAATTAAAGTCTGTATTTTAATAAGTTGGTTTGACATCAGTAGGTTTAATAACATGAATTTAATGGATTATTATTTTATATTTGTACATAAAACAAAGACAATAATGTATGAATATGTATGAAGATGCATGTATGTTATATTATTATTAATATTTAATAAAATTATGAAAATGTCTAAAATGAATGATGTAAGTCACATGAATGTTTTGTATCTTTAACGTGAGTGTCACTGGCTACAGACACTGAAACACTTCACATTTCTTCTGGTAATTGCACTGCAGCCACCAGCATAAACACAAAGTTAAGCAGCTATATACTGATTTCATCATAACAAGTGTAGTTTAGTAAAGGTTGTGCTTGCAGTTTGTTGATTTCTTCAATTTCACCACCAAACTGTAACTGTGCTGGTAAATCTGTGTTTTATTAGCTGGTGAGGAAAAGCACATTCTGAATGTCCAAAAAACAAACAGCATCATTAAATCATCATTGTTCAGTAAAAATTATTTGGTCTTTTCACTTATTCGGCTGAACACAGAAAGTGTGCTTTTTCTTCAGCTGAATAATTTGTTATTCTATTAGAAAAATTATTATTCTACATCTACAACCATTTTGATGGTTATTCTAGATCTATGCCCATGTCCAAGGTTACTGTAGGTCTGTACTGATTCCTCTGCTTCTAGACGTGAGACTAAAAACAACCAAATGCAGAACAAAAAATTATGATGCACCTAATCTTCAAAGTGAACATTTCTCCTCCTAATCCCACCAGCATTTACTCAAACATGAACATCACATAAAATTCATGTTCTCACACTCGGTCCAAAAAAGGTGTTCTGGTTCTGGTCATTTTGTTTTGGTTTCTGACCTTAAAGAACTCTGCTGTCAGAATGATGAACCTCAGCTGAATGATGAAACACCAACGAAACAGGAGTGACAAACTCAGACTCATACCTCACACACTTACCGGAAAATACCAGGCAGTGACAGTGAGGAGGAGGAGGAGAAGAAGAAGAAGGTAAGGAGAAATCCTCCTTACTCAAAATGTAACCCAAATAAGTTTTAAACTCGAGATCTAAGGCTAATGTATTAATATAATTGTTCAAATGTTTAGACTCCGGAAGCTTTTTCTTTTCTTTTTTTCATTTTACAATAACCTACTGAATATTTAAATACAGTTCACTTCAAAATAAAAATACATTTTAAATGTTTTATACTAAACCTATTCAAAGATAAACAAAACAATGATCTATTTTGATCTTTCTTCACTTTCTGCTTTCACATGTGATTGTAACCTTTGAAATATTGTCTTGTGGACAATAACTTCATTATAACAACAAATAAATAATTTATAATCATCTACAGTCCCATTCTGTATACTTCAAAAATTATTTACTACTTCTTACTAAATAGTTTAATTATAAAATGTTGTGACGTTGAAAAATGAGAATGGTCTGAATTAAGTCTTTTTTTGCCACATTAATCTCAGCTTAATTAGCTTCATCATCAGATGGACAGACAGGTGTTCAGATGCAAGATAACCACAACAGCAGGAAATATTTGATGGCTGAAGCAGAATGCAAAGAACAAAAGAAAGAAAGAAAGAAAGAAGGAAATAGCTCTGACTAGTTCTTTCACACATAACTGAAAAGCAGAAAGAAAGAGAGAAAGAAAGGAAAATAGGAAAAAAAATAAAAAAGAAGGAAGTCACAGAAAAAAGTGAAAAAGCAAGAAAGAATGAAATAAAAAGTAACAGATACAAGAAGAAAGAAACAAAGAAATAAAAAAGTAGCAGATAAAAATGAAAAAGAAAGAAAGAATGAAATAAAAAAGTAACAGATACAAGGGAAGAAGAGAAAGAAAAAGAAAAAAAAAGAAAAAAGAAAAAGACAGATGAAAGGGATATTTTAAACATAACACACTCACCGTTTTCAGTACACTCCTCTGGAGGTTTTGCTTTCTTGGCTAATCGAGGGTCCAGCCAGGAGGTTGTCTTAGTGTTGTGACTGCACAGAGAGAGAAAGAAAGAGAGAGAGAGAGAGAGAGAGAGAGAGAGAGAGAGAGAGAGAGAGAGAGAGAGAGAGAGAGAAAGAAAGAGAGAGAGAGATGAAAAAGGTGTAGAAATAAGACGGAGTGTTATTCCCCTGTGTGATCATCTAAACAAGAAGGGAAAAAGAGTTTAGGCTAACAAAATGGCAATCCATACTTTTAATTAGTTCATGGCCTCTCATTAACGGGAAAGCTACAGAGCGAAAGAGAAAGAGAGAGGGTGAGAGGAAGGGAGTGGAGAGATGGAGAGAGATATGGTGTAACAGGAAGAGGGATAAGACAGATATCAACAAGAAGAGGAAGAAAATGATAGAAAGATAGCAAAGATCTTTCAAGAGAGAAGAAGCACAGATAAATGAAGACGACAACAGAAAGTAAAAATTTTATTTTTTAAATATTTCTGTGTAATCAGTGATTAAAGAGATCAACTGACATCAGATATCAAATTCCTCCAAATTTTCTGAATAAAGAGGCGTTAGTGTGTCTTAGTTGAAGCATGTACCGCAGGCAGTACCTTTGTCTGTTTCACATGATGCTAAATGGTGTATATAAGGTCCAGTTACTTGTTGGCAACATTAGCCTGTAGTTCTAAAACTAAAGTAATTACAATCATACACAGGATAAGATGTAAAATATCCTATGCCAAACCATTAGAGCTTCACATAGGGCCCACCCTACTCTCTTACCACCAGCACACACATTTTTTCAATCCTACAGCTACACCCTATGGTTGCTGTGGCAATTTATGATCCAATCAGCAACCAGCTACCCTTACTATTTATGGTTACTCATTGAGCCTACCACATGAGAACCCAAACCACACACTGCATTACTAGCTCTTCACAGGGGTCATCAGGTAGGCACCTTCCCTTGTCAGTGTTTCGCTGAATTGAGCCCACAACACCTCCAGAAGGCTCAACAGTGAAGTCTGGCATCCCAGACCCACCAGCCTCCAAGCTAGCTCTACAGACCTTCCTTACCCTTAACAAACGTAAATCCACACTGGCCTCCCTGGTGACTAAGGCTGTATCTAGCCCCACTGGCACCGTTAATGCATGCTCAGTGCCACCAGTTCCATGTGATCTTTACGTGCTACATCAGCAACCACCAAAACAGCGCCTCTACAGTGCATTTCCCCAACTAATCTGTGGTCTCCTCATCCACAACCACTGACTTGACCTTTCAGCTGTTTCTGATAACTCCTTCACAGCTGCCCTTAGTTTCCGGCCCCTGATGCCGAACTGCACAAGCAGGGATGTAGTAGACTTGGCTACAAATCCCCTAACACCTATCTCCACTGGTCTTACATCTGCCTGCCACCTACGTTCCCTCACCTCAGCCGCCAAGTCCGCATACTTCAGCTTCTTCCTTTCAAATGCTTCGTCACCTGCATCCTCGAATGGAACTGTTAACTCTATAAAATAAACTATTTGTTTACTTTCAGTGTACAGCACCATATCTGGCCTCAGTGTAGTTAACGCAATGCATTCTGCGACCTGCAGTTTTTTACCTACATCCACCAGCAATTCCCAATCTCGCGCTTTGCCC
>BRDA01007773.1:27603-41461 GCA_036984385.1 Crenuchus spilurus | reverse complement strand
CTTATCCAAGCACCTTTTCTTTCCTTGATGAATCCTCAGTCCTCTTACCGTTGTCACCTTTTCCCATCCGCACACACACAACTGTAACCTTTTCCCTTCTCCTACCACCCAAGTTGCCACTATGTTTATCTCCTTTCTCATAGTCAAAGCCATTCCATCATCTGTTGCCATGTAATCCTCCTGTGAGTCATCTTCCACCCCTGCTCTCGCAGACTCAAGGGGTATTAAATCTATATGTTTCATCATAGCATTTATTGGTTGCATCCATATGGTTGATCACATCATGGCTGCTGCTGCAATGGGTTGCTAGCCCATTTCAGCCCCACAAGGGTCTATTCCCCTTTGTCAGCTGTCTCTCCAAGCTGCCACAAAGTCTTTCCCCTGTTGTCAACTGCTCTATTCACAGCAGTCACTAGGTAACCTAGATAAGTAATTACAATCATACACAGAATAAGATGTAAAATATCCTATGCCAAACCATTAGAGCTTCACATAGGGCCCACCCTACTCTCTTACCACCAGAAATTCAGACACCAAACTGTTGGCTGATCAACAACTTGAATATAAAACAAGGCTCTCCTAGTCTTGGTTCCTCATGGTGCTTTCTCTCGTCTCTTTATTCTCTCAATTTTTGAGTCTTGATTCCTTGTTGTTCTTCTTCATGTTCTTAAAGAGACTGGCCCATATTCATGAAGCTTCCCAGAGTAGAACTACTGCTCTACAGATCCTCTCATTCTTACTTAAGAATTTACTAACTGGGACAGGGACAGGTGCTAGATCAGTGCCCTTACTCCGAGAAGCTTTGTGAATATTCGTGCCTGTCCTTTGGAGTCTTGGTTCTTTATTATCGTTCTTCATATCTTTAGGGAAATTCTCTTTTTCTTAGTGGCTCTTTTTTGATTCCACTCAGTAGTTATTTCTCCTGTTGATGGTATCTCCTTTTAACCCTCTGGTGTCTGAGGGTTTAGGGAGTCCTAAATCTATATTTTGATTAAATAGACTCTAATCTTAGACTTTCCAAAAACCTATTTTCAGATGTGCTGATATATTGTGAAAAACACTCTAAACATTTCTAACTAAAACTTTTGAGCTCTGAACTGAATAAACAGAGGTGTTGGCTACACATTGGTCACTCACTCAGTGGTTCCTAGATTTAATATATACGAGATAGGTGTGAACACTCAGGAGAGTGGTCTTAGTTCAGGTTCACATTTTACACATTCCACAGCTGGTAATCCAACCAATGGTATGTCCAGAATCACCATGTCATTATTATATGAATGACAGATCGCATCATTTGGCAGAAAATAAAGCACAGCTGTCTGACTCACGCTGAAAAATGTATCCCTGCTTATTTAAGCTCCTGTCACAAATATCTAAAATATATTTAGATTCAAGCTATATATATTTGAAAAGTAGACACATTATGGTTTCTAGGGTATGTTTAGTTTTGTTTCTAGGATAAAATCTTAAAAAGTTATATAGGGGTTTTTGAAGAATTTCAGTCTTGTCCCTGCTAGCGGGAACACCAACTCCAGAGGGTTTAGGTAGATAGACAGACAGACAGACAGACAGACAGACAGACAGATAGATAAATAGATAGATAGATAGATAGATAGATAGATAGATAGATAGATAGATAGATAGATAGATAGATAGATAGTACTTTTTCGATTCCTTTAGGAGGTTCCTTCAGGGAAATTAAGGAAAGGTTAAGTCTTGGGTCCTGTGAGCAGGTCTTCATTATGTTGAATGAATCAATGAACATTACACTTATATAGTGCCTTTCTCAAACCCAAAGATGTTATACAATTTACACAATGCATTTACACACTTAACCACACGCACTAGTGAGAAGCAGCAGCCAATCGCGCCCAGCGGACTATCAAACAGAAATGACTGTCCACTTGGAGGACTGCATCAAGGACTTGGGGTATCATTCAGGACAGAATGCTAAACCATTTCTAAGCATGTTGGTCTCTCGTTTTAAGTCTTGATTCCTCAGCGCTTCTTCCTCTTGTTGTTAGGGAGCTTCTTTTGAAGTTTGGTTCCTCTCTGAGGTTCTTCTTCATATTTGTAAGGAGCCTCTTTTTTAAAGATTAAAGATTAAAATCTTGGCTTCTCTCAGTGGTTTTTACTCATGCTCTTAGGGAGTTTCTCCTGAAAATACTGCCCTCATTAGGGGGCTGCATTACCAGAAAGCTGAAACTGGAAGAATGGCTGGTGTAGAAAGTGTTGTACAAATAAATCTGAGCAGAACTAAATTGAGGGCTATGATCATTCCACAGTGACTGACTGAAAGGCATTAAATTCAGCTAAGCTCAGCAGCCTGAGACTTCTGCTGCTACTCAAGAAGGCAAAGGTTCGAATCCCAGCTGATGGTAAGAAATCCCATGTTGCTTTGGGGTGAAGATAATCTGCTTTGTGTGAATGTATTTGCTGCAGTGAGTGTAAATTTGTTGCAGTGGGAATAACTGCAGACTTAAAGGAATGGTTCACCCATATTTATGTTGTCCCCCTTGCTGCAGATTGAGCTTCCTTAGTTTAGAACATGAGTTGGAAAGCTAATGTTGCAAACCACTCAATGATTACATAAATAGCAGTTGTTTCTGTAAAAATAATGTATATATACATACAAATACTGTTTAATGCCATTCATGCATTTTTTTTAATTTTACCCCTACAAGCATATGTTCCTCTGATTCTGTGTTTGTGTCCACCTGCTGACCCAGCATTTCTTCTTCATCAAGAGTATTAATAAAGAATTTGTCCTCCTTTACTCCAATAACAACCTATTCCCTTCTAAGAAGTCTTTACATTAGATTCAAGGATTCAAGGAGACTTTATTGTCACTCACATCACATGTTATACATAAGGTGGAATGGAAAAACAAAAAGAAGTATATAAATATATAAAGATAAATATGGTGAGTGCAGTATGAACATGGATAAAGTCACCATACATGGTTAAGGTGACCGGTGTGTGTAAAGTGACTGTGCAGTAGAATTCAGACAGGGTTTAAAAGTTTAAGAGTCTGGCTGCTTCTGGAATTAAGCTATTTCTCAGTCTGGTGGTTTTACATTTAATGCTCTTCAACCTCCTGCCTAAGGGCAACGGGACAAAAAAGGTGTGTGCTGGGTGAGTGGGGATTTTCATGATGCAGGTGGCCCTCTTCCTGCATCTGGAGGTATAGATGTCTGTGGTGATGGAGAGGCAGACTTACAGTCTTCTGTGCAGCCTTCACCACCCTCTGTAGAGTGTTCCTCTCTGCAGCAGAGCAGCTTCCATGCCACTTGATGATGCTGGAGCACAGAACACTCTCCACCTCACATCTATAGAAAGATGTGAGGACTGAGCTCCCTAGTCTGGCACGCCTCAACGGCCTGAGGAAGTAGAGCCACTGATGTGCCTTCCTGACCAGACTGGAAGTGTTCTTGATCTTGGGTGGCACTATAGCTTAGTGGTTATCATGTTCGTCTCTCAGCACTGAGGTCTTGGGTTGAAGTCCCCATCTGTGTGGGTGTCCTCTGGGCACTCCGGTTTCCTCCCACAGTCCAAAAACATAGAGATCAGGTAAAATGACTACTCTAAAAATTACCCTGGTGTATGTGTGTATACCCAGATATGGTTGGCACTCTGTCCTGGGTGATCCCCCTAGTGCTCGATGCAGTCCTCCAGGTGGAGTCATTTCTGGTTGAAAGCACACTGTGCGCGATTGGCTGCCACTTCTAACCGGTGTGTGTGGTTGAGTTCTAAGTGTGTAATGGATTGTGTTAATTGTAAAGCATCCTTTTGAGAAAGGCGCTATATACGTGTAATGTTTATTCATTCATTCAGGTGAGGTTGTTGCTCAGGTGTACACCTGGATGGAGAATGTTGGATGGATGTGAATGCACTTAGTCATGAGGACAGGTTCAGATGTTGGATGATTAGTTCTCAACACACCAACTCATTCCAAAGGTTGGATGGAGCTCCCTCATGCAAGAGAACACAGTTCAACTGCTCCACAGTTCAGGACTGGACTTTATACACCTGTAGCTGATCTTGGCCTTCAGCGTGATGACTCTCATGCTTTTCTATGATGATTATAATGGTTCTGTAATATCGACCTTGAATTAGTTGAATTCACTCATTAGATGGATACTTCTGGACATGCTGGGTAAATGTGACATATCATGTACTGACTCTATATCTCTAACAAGCTGTCAGATGTGGCTTTAGATTTATTTAGTCAGTCTGAAACAGGCTAACTACATCTACATAAACAATTCTGGGTGATTAATATCAGGTCAAGCCTTTGTTTGTTTGTCTAAGTGCATGAGAGAGAGAGAGAGAGAGAGAGAGAGAGAGAGAGAGAGATAGAGATAATGACATTTAGAGAAATGTGTAGAGTTTGAGAAGATTTTGTATCTGTGGAAAAGAAATAGAAAGAACAAGCTGCCTTTGGCTGCATGACAACTCCATTAAACCTTCAATACAGATACACACTGTGTGTGTGTGTGTGTGTGTGTGTGTGTGCGTGGCGCACGTGATTTTTCCTCAGAGACACTCATACACTGTCTCTGTCATAAACAACACAATAGAAAACAACTACCAGCCCAGAGGGAGACATGCTTCAGTACAGTTACACACACACACACACTTAAAACTTTGTGTACACATTTGAAATAAAAGGGTGGTGAGCAGTTTTTTTGGCCTACAATGTAGCTCACATTCAAGCAGATTTCATGCCTATACAAATCTGCCTCCCTATCACCTGGTAGTATTATTGAATCCTGCAAACCCACCACTGCTTTTAATCCCTGGGTTACCTCATGAAATCTTTTGTATTTGTATCTGTAAACAGTTCAATAAATGTAAAAGCCTAGAGTCAGGACAGGGTGAGTCAATATAACCTCAAATATATTCAGTACAACTTTTTTTTAAATGAACATTTTGATTTTGTGTCCTATTTTTAGCTTGCACAGTGGGAATTTTCCCTCTTCTAGACCTTACAGCATCCTCTGCTTGCAACTCTGTACCTCCCTGTAATAACTACTGATGGTCATAATGTAAAATTAATTTTACATTATATTTTTTACTATAAAATATTTTGTTTAAATGATTGTTATTAACTGTCATTAACTGTCAGTTATCATATCGGAACTGAAAATTAAAAAATGAAGCAGCTCTAATTACAATACATTCTGATAGAGTTGGGTTCTCTAACTAAAGGTACTAAAGACAAATGCTTTATAATTACACCCTAGTGATAAGAATGATACTGATCCAGTAATGGTCTACTACCTTTTTTTCCTGAAAAATAAATGCAAGATTCACTGCCCATTGTATGACCTTCACCTCACAGCTGCAGTCTTATGTACTCTTTGTTTACGTTCTGTTCAGTCTGCCAACGTCACACCCTCATCTCGTCTCGTGACTACCACAGACCTGTTTCCCAAGCCCTAGTCTGATTATGTTTGGTATATAGGTTCCCTCATGTTTCATAGTACAGCACCATCCATAATTATTGGCACCACTAGTTAAAATGTGTTAAAAAGCCTTAAAATAAATATTTTTTTTTTATTGCAGAAGAATAATCTCACTCTGAAAACATTTAGAAAAAAAGCAACCTTCAACTCAAGTGAAAAAAAATAAAGAAAAAATCCTGACTAAGAAATAATTATTGACCATAAAATGACCAGTTCCACAATTATTGGCTCCCTTAACAATTTCTCGGAAATAAATGTATTTTAACCATTTATGTGATTTCTACTGTAGTTTATAAAGTGGATCAAAGTATCTAGTAATAAATTTAATTAGTAATTCATCCCTTCCTGTTTCCCTGGGGTATAAATATGGCATTACACAGAGGCCTTTTTCTCTTAATTGCTCTTAAAACATGGGAAAGACAACAGAACACACTATTCAAGTAAGGCAGATGTGTGTCGACAGTCATAAATCAGGCAATAATTACAAAAAAATAGCCACTCACCTGCAGATGCCCTTATCTACAGTCAGAGCAATCATCAAAAAGTTCAAAACATCTGGAACTGTGACAAACAAGCCTGGAAGAGGACGCAAGTGTATCTTGCCACTATGCACAGTGAGAAGGACGGTAAGAGAAGTAAAAAGTTTTCCAAAGCTCACTGTAAAAGAATTGAATTAAATGGTAACCTCTTGGGGTTACGAGGTCTCCCAAACAACCATCAGGCGCTATCTACATGCCAACAAGCTGTTAGGAGGCATGCATGGAGAAAGCCTTTTCTGAGTTTTACTCATAAGTGTAAATGGGTGGAGTTTGCCAAGTGGTACTAGGATTTTAACTGGGAACGCATGCTTGGGTCAGATGAGACCAAAATAGAGCTTTTTGGCAACAAACACTGTAAGCGTAACACCAAGGATGAGTACGCAGAAAAACACTTCATGCCCACTGTTAAGTATGGGGGAGGATTGGTGATGCTGTGGGCCTGTTTCTACTCCAAAGGACCTGGGAACCTTGTAAGGATACATGGGATCATGAACACTTTGAAATATTAGGACATTTTAAATTAGAATCTGGTGGCCTCTGCCCGAAAGCTAAACGTGGGTTGTCACTTTCAGCAAGATAATGACCCTAAACATGTGGCCAAATCTACTCAAAAATGATTCACAAGGCACAAAATCAAGCTCCTCTCATGGCCATCTAAGTCCTCAGACCTCAACCCAATAGAAAACATGTGGGTTGAGCTGAAGAGGAGAGTGCATAGGAGAAGAAGATTTAGAGAGGTTGTGCAAAGAGGAATGGTTGAAGATCCCTCTTTCTATATTCTCCCATCTTGTGAAGAGTTATAGAAGAAGATTAAGTGCTGTCTTGTTGGCAAAAGGAGGTTGTACAAAGTACTAACACAAGGGGTGCCAATAATTGTGGCACACATGATTTCATTCAAAAGATTAATTTCTTGATGTGTGATTTTTTTCCCACCAAATAAAGACACTTGAATTAAAGCTTAGATTTTTCTCTTTTTTTGCATTGCTGTCCTATATTTTTTTAAAGAATTTATTAGAAACCAAAGAACACTTCTTAACCAGGGTGCCAATAATTATGGAGGGCACTGTAATTGTCCATCATTGTATTGTTACTACGCTAGACAACTTGTATTGTCTACCTGTGCTCTCAACATCCTTTACGACCACATTTTAGTTTTGTTTTCCCAATCATGTTTTGTTTCTAAAAGCTAATTTATACAATTCTTCACTCATTTCAGATGTAGATGATCAGCTGAGGTATTTCTTTAGTTTAATGCTGGAGTTGTGATATTATTGTTACTAACAAACACTACAACTCAAAAGTCACCTGAATTTTCCAGGTGTTTCTATCAACATACATCACCAAAACTTCTGAAAATATGAAATAATCAGGACAAAATGAGCTCGGCATGCCTCCAATGTTATTTTTCATCTTTCAGTGCCATTGGGACAAAAGTAAATTAATTTATTCCAGATTACAGAAAACACAATACTTTCATTACAAGAGGGAAAACCCACAAAACCACCTACATAAAATTGGACTTTTATGAAAAATTCACCATGGTCAGAAAGATAGTATCCTTGGCCCCCAGCATAACAGTTCAGAGTTAATGACTGCAGCAATTTTATAAAGTTAACAATTCAGTAAAGTAATATCTTTCATTCTACTGTTGAATATTCTTTATCAAAGCTGTTTCTAGACTAATATCTCTTATTCTAGTGATAAACAGTATTTATGTGGGTTATTTGCTGTCTAATATCTCATAGTGTAGTATTTAGTAGTGTTTATTGACTAATTTATCTTATTCTATTGGTTATTAGTGTTTATTTGGGTTACTTATTGACTAATATATTATAGTCCAGCACTTAAAAGTCTTTATTAGGGTGAACTAATATCTCCTTTTCTAGTTATTAATAGTGTTCATTAAGATTCTTGTAGACTGATATCTCCTAACACATAGATGTTTCAATAGAATTTCTATTTTTATCTGTCCTTTGTCTTGTCCTATATTTCATTAAGTCAATTAGCTCCTCCTTGCTGGTGTACAGTTAAGAGACTGTAGCTGCTGTACAATTTGTGTCCATCCTCTAGTACGTCATCAACAGTTAGTTTGTGAACAGAGACCTGTTCTTATCTGGATGTTTTTGGGAGTTGTCCACTTTCTGTCTATCAGACAATGACGTGCAAAAACTCCAGCAACAAAACTTTGCAGCTTTTCATCATCAAAACATACTCACTCTATGAAGTAGACCTCGCCTTTCTCAGTATAGGCCATCTCCCAGTTATCAGGCAGCAGTCCCAGCTCCTCATCCTGCACTTTCTCAGCATTCTCCAGCACTTTACTGGGGGATTTGGGTGGAGATTTGGGGGCTTCGTTCTCCTCCTTTGGACCATCCAGAGGGGTCTCGGCTGGTGCAGCTGGGAGTAAATCACCCAAAGCATCTGTACTCTTATCCTCCTGCTCACTGGAGTCTGTTAAAAAGACAGAACAGTGTTATTAGACAGACAGACAGCTTTGAAGTACAAACTTAGATGGACTGATGCACACATTTTATATGGTCTTTGGGTTCCTTGTGGAGCAAAGAGCACATTATGACTGCAATTTTGAGCCCTTTGAACCGTAACTTTTCCACAATTCATATTGTGCTTTTCCCCAATGCTTTATAGCAATCAGCAAAGTACAGTGTAAAGAAAAACACCAGAGCTTTTGCATTCAGCAAGGTGAAATTTCCCTAGTACATGATCAAAAGTCATTCAGGAAAGAGTGATTAGTTGTGGGGGTACATCTCAGAAAGACTAGTGTAGCATTGTGTTTCAGCAATGCATAGCTCACTCAAACCGGAAAAATAGTGTATAGGTTTGTCATTGACGTCAAAGTTTCAGTGATCTTCAGCATCCTCTCATCAAACATTTGAATGTGCATGGTTATGTGATTCCAAGACATGAAATACTGCCTACACACAAGCCTTTTTATAAAGCTCATTTCATGGGAGTCAATAGCCACACTGATATGTCTCATAATTCCTGTGCTCTATAAATCCAAACAGAACTAATTCCATCTTTGTCTTTTTCCGAGTGAGTGACTGCCCACCGGTCTGGTCCAAGGCTGATGGAAGATTGATTACTATTCTCTGCATGATGCTTCCCTGGATCAGCTGCCCACCAACAACCAACTACTGTGACCTGCTCCAGATGCCCTTCTCTACTGCCCACATTGGAGTTTATATGGACTTTCTGGATGTTATCATTGCTACCATTATCATCATCATTCCTGTCCCACTACTGTCACCATATCAGTTCACCTGAGCATTACAACAACATCATATGATTATGACTTATCACAAACTTATATTTAGTAGACCAGAGGAGGATGGGTCCCCCATGTGAGTCTGGTTCCTCCCAAGGTTTCTTCCTCCAGCTCTGAGGGAGTTTTTCCTTGCCACTGTCGCCGTTGGCTTGCTCACCGGGGATTAGAGATAAATGATTTGATGTTTGTTATTACTGACCCTGTAAAGCTGCTTTGTGACATCAGTTGTAAAAAGCACTTTATAAATAAATTAGATTTGATTTAATTTGATGATGGTTCATGATGCTATTTTCACAGCTGTGAATGTGGTAGGGTTCTACATGAAGTATACGGCTCACTGTGTTTCTGCATTGATGGTTATTACTGTCGGACAACACACGACAGGTGATGATCAGATGTATTTGATGCTACTGATTACAAAATGGAGAAAGAGACTGAAACAGTGAGGGACACATCAAAAAGATGGAAAAACAAGGTTTTCTGTGGAGGTCTCCCATCCAAGTACTAACCAGACCAACTTAGCTGCATTACATATGCATGTTATGATGTGCAGGCATTACAGCTGCTGGCAGTTAGTTAAATTTTGCCCAGAAACATAAAATGCTTCAGTCACACACACACACACACACACACACACACACACACACACACACACACACACACATTCATCCATCCATCCATGATGTATAAAACCTCAAAAATCACACAAAAAAACATCCAACCTAAACTGACAAAATTGGTTTAATTGTGACAGAATATATTACTCTATGTAATTTAAGTAATAAAAGGTTCATTTTTCTTAAATATTTATTATGGTAAATGCGGTATTTATTCTCCAATTATTAATCAATAGAATTATAGAATACTCAATTACTAAGATAGTTATGAGCTGCTGCCCTGATCTGTATACTGTATATCTGTATTTTTCACTGTTATGATTTAAGACAGAGCATAATATTTTCTCAGCTCTTTTGTGTTCTTGAAGCTCCTGTTTTCTTCTTTTGTAGCCTCTATCTTTAGGCTTTCTGTACACTCTATTTCTGTACACTAAAAAATAAACTCCTCTGGGATTAGCAGCAATTGCAATAAACTCTGATTAAAGAGCTACAGTGGAATTAAATCCATTATTTACCAGCTTAATCACGGTAAATGCAAATGTATTTTTCTTTGCCTTAATAAACAGATTCAACACTGTAATAAATATGTGCAATTAAATGGATAGCATTAAAACAATTTGCACAAATAATAAATGAGAGGATTTATTTACTGTAAATGAATGTATACAGCATCAGCTGAATCCCCCACACAGCTCTCAAATTAATCCTCAGTACTCAAGCATCAGTTCAGAGAAAAGCCTAATCTACAGCACATCCACAGATGTAATCCAGCAGTTAGCTTCTTTAACTTTACAAAGGAGCTGCTCTGCAGGCTAATGTTGGAAACAGGTATTGGAAGCCCTCCTTTACTGCAGTAACAGCCTCTGATAAGACTTTATATACTACATGTTGGAAAACTGCTGTGAGGATGTTGACTGTATTCATCCATGGGAATATTAGTCAGGTAATAATGTTGGATGTTTTAGACACTCTGACCTATGCCAAAGGTTGGTTGGAGCTCCATTACTCCAGAGATTACAGCTACACTGCTCAATGGCCTAAGTAGGCACACAACTCATGTCTCAAATACATTAAGAGGGCAATAAATGCAAGTCGTGAACTCTTGAACAGGCACAGCTGTTAACTGAAAGCCATTCCAGGTGACTCCCTCATAAAGCTGACTGAGAAAATGCCAAGAAAGCTGGTATCTAAGCAAGAGGTGTGTACTTTGAAGAAGGTAAAATATAAAACATATTCTGGTTTGTTTAACACTTTTGTTTACTAAATAATTTCATATGTATTTCTTCATAGATTGGATGACTTTAGTATTAATTTACAATACAGACCATTTTTAAATAATGAAAAAACACTGAATGTCCAGAAAATGTCCAAACTTTTGACTGGTACTGTAAACTATCTTAGAGTTTGAAGTCATCCTTTTTGAAGAAAACTGATGGTAATGCACAACATCAGTTTGTTTTTAGTTGTAACGTACTGCAGCAGTCATGTGTTTTCAGGATTTAGGTCTACAGAAAAACAAAACATCTTCACTGATAAACCTAATTCAGGATTGTGTGTATGTGTGTGTGTGTGGGGGGGCAAGGGCTGGGGTGATGAGGAGTTAATTACCTAAATTAAAACTTTCACCAAAGTTTTAATTTAATAACACCTTTAAGAAGATATGCGCTGCTTTTAAAAGTTGAAAAACTGAAGTGCAGCATCTCTAACTACTGAAAAAGTGGCAGTGAGACAGTGAGTAAAAGAGATGGAGAGAGAAAGTGGATAAGACAGAGAGAGAGATTGAGGAGAGAGATAGAGCAACTGAGAGAATTGGAGAAGAGGATTAAAGAAGCTAGATCTAAAGAAGAGTGGAGCCGAGGACACAGTGATTCAAACAAAAAGAGAATGAAAAAACAGAACAAGGGACAGAGGAGAGAGAGAGGGAGAGAGGGAGGGAGAGAGAGAGAGTTGGATAGAGTGAGGAGAAAGACAGATTGAAAAGAGAGAGAGAGTGACAGACATGAGGACAAGGGTAGCAGTGAAGAAAAAGAGCAGCTGAGGACAGAAATATAGAGAGCAAGAAAGATTGAGAGAGAGAGAGAGAGAGAGAGCAAAAGAGAGGGAGAGAGAGAGAAAAAGAGAGGGAGAGTGATGTGTCCTAGTTTGAGTCATGGTGGTACCAGATCCCAAAGGAGAGGCACAGAGGAGAGAAAGAGAGAGAGAGAGAGAGAGAGAGAGAGAGAGAGAGAGAGAGAGAGAGAGAGAGAGAGAGAGAGAGAGAGAGAGAAAGTTCAGTGTTCTAGCCTTTTACAATTTTATATGCAAATTGGATGCATTCTGCCTGCATCTTATGTCCGAAAATGCCGTACAACCACAAATATGGAAAGTAGCACATGTATCTGAGGGAGCATTAACCCAAACATTGATGGAGATTTTGCAAACTGATTACAAATTCCACTGAAATGATTAAGATTCACTGATTTAACCTCGTAACAGTGCATTGTATTGGTTAGGATGCTCCCACTGAATCTACAGGCCCAGATCTGAATGTTTTATACAGTAACTGAATAAAATAAATGCAAAATGTTATGGCTTTTATAAAAAAAAACCTTCCAATTATAATGATTTATAATATAATAGCACATGCTTACAATTTACTGCTCAACCCCCCCCCCCAACAAAAAAAAAAAAAAATTTGATCTCCATCTAATTTTCCAGATGCTCGAGAAATATTTTTGTTTTCAAGCTGCACAGCACTGAAGGAATATTACTGGTATGTAGGTTCTTATCTTACAGCAAGATTTGAGCCACAAGAGGCTGACCTTCAGCAGGGCAGAAACCGAGTAAAGGACTGAAGCCAGAAACATCCATGCTTATTTGAACTGAAGATATGGCACACAGATTATTTGGAGCAGAATTTTCATTAGTAGCTTAAACTGAACAACTTAAAGAAGCAGAAATTAAAAACTTAAGTGAGAAGTAGACTCTCATTGTGACTAAAGGCAGTTTAGATATGATCCCTCCCTTTTGTGTGTATCTGAGAATATTTAAGCAATAGAACACGAGAGTGACTGTGTTATCATGAATAACATCACGGCTGTGATTTGGTTGTAGGCACGAGCCGAAGGCGAGTGCTGTAGATCATCGCAGCCGTGATGTTATTCACGATAACACACGACCTTGAGTGTTCTATTGCTTTTATACAACAGTTTTTTTTACAAAATAAATGAAAAAAAAAAGAAATCAAAGAACCTCAAGAAATTCATAACGAATATGCTTTAATACGGCCTTCCGCCAAAAAGTAGTTCCACAAGTGTAACTATAACAGTTCGCTGGCCTGTCTCAAAGGCTACAATACGGCGTATAGTTTATACAGGCTAACACCACCAACATTAACTTTAAATCAAAATTGGGATTAAGCAAAGATAAAGCAGGAAAAAAATACAAAATTCAAGGCATGTGCTAAATATAAAAATACCTAAAAAAAAAATATAATTATTAACTACAAAAGCTGCTGATACTGTAAAGCTCCCCTTTTGTGGTGCGGATAGAGCCATAGAACTGCCTAAGTATTAAGTTCAGCTCAGCTTTTCAACTGTTACCAAATTGCCCTTAAAGTCATTTTGTAAGAACCAGTCCGTGAAGCACTTTGTAGCCCAATTTGTTTGTCGAATTGTATTTTGCTCATTTCGAGCCGTCTGCCGTCACTGTAGTCAACCTAACAGTTTTCGTGGTGTTCGTAGGTTCAGAATTTGATGCAGGTGTGGAGTCACATTCTTCTTCAGAGTCTGTCCAAACTGGTTGCAGGTCAAATGTTATGTTAAAGGCATCCATTTGATTCATTTCTGCAGGTTGTATAAGCACAGATACGAAAATGTTTGTGTGTATATGCCGTTACTAGGCAACGCGTCCGCGGAGTGATACAGCTTTAGTGTAGTGATGTGTCGTTCGCGAACGATCCGGCTC
>BRDA01007771.1:46403-53313 GCA_036984385.1 Crenuchus spilurus | reverse complement strand
TGTGTGTGTGTGTGTGTGTGTGTGTGTGTGTGTGTGTGTGTGTGTGTGTGTGTGTGTGTGTGAGAGAGAGAGAGAGAGAGAGAGAGACTGGAATAGGTGGCACATGTCCTGTCAGCAGTCAGCTCTGTCTTTTTTTCTTTCTTTCAGTGTCAGAAATGAATGACACTGATGTACAGAGTCAGGATTTGTTGTACTGATCAGGTAAGACATCAGTAACACACAGTGAGACGTTGTGGTTCTGAACCATTTTCATTAGATTTTTGACCATCACTGTGTTGATTTGGCAGCACTTATGTACAAGTATCACAGTATCATCAAGTAGTGTGATGGAACACAGCTCTGACCTAAACAATGCCGAAATCTCAAGACAGCTTTAGAAAACATCAGTCATTTCTAGAGTGATAAGCCCCACCCTGTTTTTAAGAATGCAACAAGATAACTGGTTTTGGGCATTGATAGTACAGAAGACATGAATGTGAGACGGCCAAGTAACATCAGTGTTACAGTGTTTATTAGCATTACTGTAACAATTAATCAATTGATCATTTTTAATGACTAATCACATTAATTATTAGTCACTATTCAATTTAATATGTGAACACAGCAGCTTAAGAAAGTATATCTATATAAAGAAAAAGAGCTAATGCAACACAACAGACCCTCTGCACACTTCATGTTGTTACACACTCTTCCTTAGTCTTTGCACACACATTTCAAACACACACACACACACACTTTCCTGTGCCGGATGCACCTTGTCTTTAGAGAATATACACTGTCAGATAAATGCTGCAGTATCGAACTCTACCAAATGGCCCTCCTGTCCTGATGCATTTTGGGTCATAACCCCTGTGTGACCCACACTGACCCATCATGGATGAGCGCCTTGCGTTACTGAAATGGAGTCATGTGACCAGCCGATTGGGTTACACTATTGACGGAGGAAATGGCATCAAGCCAATCAATGAAAGAAATAAGAGCAGTGTGGAATCGTGTGTGTGTGTGTGTGTTTGTGTTTGTGTGTGTGTGTTTGGATCTCTTGGATACTCTTTCATTGTCTTTCTATCTTCTTTTCTTATCTCTCTCTTATCTATCTGTTCACCCTGTGTGTGCTAAAGTGTATAACCTACTTCACTGAGCTCTGACCTCTTATGTAAGTGGTGTGTGTATGTGTGTGTAGGTGGTGCTGGTCAGGTGTGTGATAATGACTGGAGTGTGTTTGCTGTACCAGTGTAACAGTAGCTGCTCCCCAAGGCCGCCTAGTTGTAAGCTAAGACTGTGAAGTGTTTTGGGGATTATTGGGATGCAGGTCTTTACTGATGTAGAACAGTGTGAAATGTAAACGAGCCTCTAACTGGTCATTAGATCTGATCCTCAACAACCTCCTGTATTAGAGGTGCTTGTGATGAATCAGTGCGTCCACACAGACAATGACAAAGACAATCCACTTTGACCACCATGTTTAGATTCAGTCATTTTTTTCCCAATACAGAGCTGTGTGTGTGCGTGTGTGCGTGCGTGTGTGTGTGTGTGTGTACGTGCCTATAATCCACTAAAGCTTCACTAACCATATGAAAGTCCATAGTGCAAAGTATAAAATGCACTGCAGGTGTACGAGTGTGTTCCTGGCTCTCTGCTTGTGTGTTTCTGTGTGTGTGTGTATGTGAGTGTGTGTGTGTGTGTTAGAGGGCATAATGGTGGCTTTGTCTCTGTTTCTCATCCTCAGAGATTTCCCACTGCTGCTGATCTCTCAGGATGTCAGGCTCACACATACTCTCTCTCTCTCTCTCTCTCTCTCTCTCTCTCTCTCTCTCTCTCACACACACACACACACACATCACAGCACAGACACACACTCTCAACCCTCTACTCACTTCCTCTCTCTCTCTAATACCATTATTATTACCATTATCATTAGTTATAATAGAGTAGTTTCGTAGTGTGTGAAGACATACAGATGGAGAGAGAGAGACAGAGAGAGAGAGAGAGAGAGAGAGAGAGAGGTACTCTTTGGTACTAAATATATTATTCTCATAAATAAAATGTCAGGATCCACTGGTGCATGGTACCTTATGTGTGTGTGTGTGTGTGTGTGTGTGTTATGAAATAATTTAGCTAAGTGACCTCTCTCAGGGTTATTGCAGGTGTGAGATGCAGAGATTTTAAGTCATGAAGTAGGAATGTGTGTATGTGTGTGTGTGTTTGGTCGGCGGGGGTGTGTGGGGGAGGGTGGGGAAGTTTTGACTGCATTACGTTTCTCCATTTGTTCTCTGTTGTATCTGTAGCACTTCTGTGTCTTGTGTGTGTGTGTGTGTGTGTGTTTGGTTCTTTGCCTGTGATGTTTATATGTAGCCATTTGCTTGCAGCTATAGTGGTGTCCCCTGCTGGGTCTACAAGTGTGTGTGTGTGTGTGTGTGTGTGTGTGTGTGTGTGCGTATGTGCTGTTGGGGAGTGTTAAATGGAACAGCAGTGTGATTTCACACGTTCTTCTTATTCTCTCTCTCTCTGTGTGTGTGTGTGTGTGTGTGTATATATACCTCTCTTTCTTTCCTTGTTATCCCATCCCCCTCTCAGTAGCTCAGTGCATGTATGTGTGTGTGTGAGTGTGTCATGTCACTGGGTTCTGCCGTCCTAGAGTAACCCTCCCCCACCTGCTTATATGCACGCATGCTCTCTCTCTCTCTCTCTCTCTCTCTCTCTCTCTCTCTCTCTCTCTCTCTCTGCATAATGTGTGACTTTCACGTAGTGTGTCGATGACTTACGTATAACATATGTGTGTGTAAGTTTGTGTCGTTGTCGTTATGATCATAAAACAGGTATAACACGTCAGAAACACGTATGTACACACACTACTGACTCCTTTACTCCGTCTTGTCACACAAGGTGTGGACAGACAGAGAGGACTCCCTCCTCGGACTCCGTCCCGTCTCTTGTCTTTTTGTGTCTGTGTGTGTGAATATAAACACTAAGACTGGTCCTTACTAACATGTTCCCTCTCTTTTCTCATATGTCGGTCTTTATCTTAATGTTTACTCTAATTCTGATCTCTCTCTCTCTCTCTCTCTCTCTCTCTCTCTCTCTCTCTCTCTCTCTCTCTCTCTCTCTCTCTCTCTCTCTCTCTCTCTCTCTCTCTCTGCAGTCTTAATCTCATTTGTAATTCTATTTCTGGCTGTATACTCTTTTCTCTCCCTTGTACAATCATTCCTGGTCAGAATCACAAATATAAGTGTGTGTGTCTGTGTTTTTCTGTTCTCTGCCCTGCCTCAGGCTCCTCCCTCAGGAGAGACAGACAGGTGTGGAACACACTGTTCTGCCTCATTTCCTCAGTCATCACACACATGTATGCACAAAGACTGCACAATATGGACAAAATACTAGTATTGCTGTTGCTGTGTTTGAATGTGTGTGTATACAATATGCATTCAGTAGCTGTGTGATGCACTTTCAGTGTGTAATATTCACTGACTGTGGAAAGCACACTCAGTAGTGATTCATTAATGTGACCTGGTTAAAGATTGACCTGCATGGAGCAGAATAATTACATTTCATTGGATTTCATGAATAGGCAAAGGCTAATATCACTAAGCACTGCTAGAGAGAAAGAGAAAAGAGTAAGGTGTGAGAAGAGATTTATTGACTGAGAGATGGAGGGCATGGTCCTTCCCCTTATAGAGGGATAAAGACCTCACTGTGAGTATTGTAAGATAAAAGGAATGTGCTGTTATGATCTGCAAAAAAGTGGTTTTTATTTGATTAAAAGTGAGTAAATTGTGTTGCGTCAGTATTAGTGCTGGCCAGAAAAAGCAACTGTGTTGATGTAACTTTTTATTTCAACTTAATCATGAACCAGCTTTGATAACACCACACTGTCAGGTACTGTTCATAATGTTATATGACCTCTCCATAAATCATCATAGCTATCATAAAGCTACGTACAGACTTTTCTAAAGGTGTCATCTCTCATAAAAGATGCTTTTGTCAACTTTGATCACAGCTGGCAAATATTCCCTTCGTGACACATATAAATGTTATCATGACAAGTGTACGTAGGTGCTAATATTTTAGTGTAGATACTGTAGTGTGGAAATATCAATACTGTGTTTAATGATATTGTATCAGTTCTCAAAAACACAGTATCAATTTTATTTAATAGTTTTAAAAAATACTGGATGTTAAAAGGACTGTAATTAAATGCAAACACAGATTCTGAATGTATGAGAGTGAGTCACAAATGATAAAAAAAAATTCCAGCTGATGTTTGACTTTTGAGCTTTTTCTTGGTGGGTGATTGAGGATGTTTCTGCTGTTTACTCTCAGACTCGTAGTGATGAATCCAGGTCTCATCTCCCGTAATTATTATTTTTATAAACCTTTCAAACCTTACAGTATTGCGCAGACATCCAAACACATCTGCAGTGAATCACTGCACGTTGTTCTTCTTTTGTGCACATCATAAGTGGGGCGGCCATTTTTTGTTGCACGACAGTCATAAATGAACTGATGTAACATGTTAAAACCTGCACAGCAGATATTATGGAGACCGTGACCTGGTATAGAAAGTGTTGCTAAGACATTACAGCCAGCAGAAGCTTAATGTAACTATAAGTGCGGATAATTTTTCACTCACCCTTGTACTAAAAATACATATATTTTCTTTCACACCACATTTAGTGTATATGGTGGTATGTTTGTATACTACAACAGTTTTTTTCTAAAATTACATATATATACAATAGATCACCTTGCTTACAGTATCACAATATATTAAATCATATATAATATATATAATATATTGATTCATAACCCTTGTATGTTGTATGTATTGTATCGCCAGGTTCTTGCCATAATATAATAAATGTAAGGGCGTGTGTGTATGTGTATGTATGTGTGTGTGTGTGTGTGGCTGTGCACGTGTGTGGTCTTTGGTCTTTAGGCAGTATAGAGAGCATGTGCAGGTCATATGTGGCTTAGAGATGAAGAGTCCCTTTGTGTTAATGTAAGTTGCAGTTTAAGCATCTGGATCTGCTGATGGGAACAGCACACCTCTCCTAAATCTCTCTCTCTCACACACACACACATACACACATAGACAGACACACACACATGTGTGTGTGTGTGTAAGTGTGTGTGTGTGTGTGTGTGTGGTGTGTGTGTGTGTGTGTGTGTGTGTGTGTGTGTGTGTGTGTGTGTGTGTGTGTGTGTGAAATGCATGATGCTCCAAACTTATCACATAATAATGTCAAATGTTCAATAGCTTCTATTAGCCAGTCAATATTTACACACCTAAACCAGAAGTGTAGAAAAAGTAGTATTTGGCTATAAATATATTCCTCCACATAAACAGACATTATCTAACAAAGCATTCCTAAAGGCCTCTTATTAGCAAACAGCAATTGTGCATCCTCCATTCATTTTCATGGTGAAGATATAGTGATACAGGCTGAGCAGAGGCAGTAGGTGGTACATCAAGCAAAGACAGGCACACACACCTGGGTTCAAGTTTTACAATGTTCGTCTTTTGTTGCCACTAGGCGAGGTTCTAGGCATTTACAAAAAGGGGACTCAAAAATGATCCACACTTTAGTTCTGTTAAAGCTTTTGTTGGCCACAATGTCTTGTCAACACTTTCTGTACTAAGTCACTTTCTCCTTTCTGCATTAAGTTCACTATCTAACTGCTGTTCAGGTTTGAACATGTTACATCTGTTCATTTATGGCTGCAATGCAACAAAAATTTGCCGCCTCACTTACGCTGTGCACAAAAGATCAGCATGCAGTGATTCATTGCAGATGTCCAAACACAAAATGTGTAGCGATACTGTTAAGAAGGTGAAAGGTTAAATACACAAAGTATATTGAAAAGCAGTGGATCATGTGAAAAATAATATGTTTGTCTTTTCTGAAAACAAATTCAAATCAATTCTACTGTACAATATGTATGTACTGTATGTACTGTATGTGTACTAGAACCTGTATGCAGTGAAGCTGTTATTAAAATCCAGTCTAGCCCAAAGGTTAATTCTTGTGAGACTTTTGTTTTTTTGAGTGAGCTGTATCCCGTATATACCTTTTAGTTGCAGTATGGATATAAGCAGTGTTGTCACAATACCAGAATTTTGATTTTGATGCCAATCCTGAAGTGTAATATCACAATACTCGGTAACACTTTATAATAACTTTCATTAATAAGCCATTAACTAATGATTAATAACTGTGAAAAAATCATTAGTTCATGAGAATTTGAACATGAACAAATGTTTATAAATGACAGTTCATGTAGTTATTAATGATTGTATTCATTTTTGCAAATGTTAACAAATCATTACTCAATCATTAGTTAATGAAATTCTCATGAACTAATGATTTGTTCAATTATTAATTAGTTAATGAGCTATTAATAAAAGTTATTATAAAGTGTTACCTAATATTCAATACCAATACTCTAAGAAAGATTCATACATTGTCAGTACTTCTAAAGGAATGGATTTCTTTGTCCTTTTTTGTCTTAATTTGCACATAAATGTGCAGATCTCTGATTGTAGGTCAGGGCAGGAAGAGAATTATAAATATGCGTCATCATCACACAAAGAGTTAAGTGACCAACACAAATGAATCAAGGCAATATATTTTTATCAGGTTGAACGTATTAGAGGTGACGGCTCTATATTTCTACAGTGAAATTAATAGATAAGTTATGTCCTGTAGTTATGAAAAAGTGAAATATAGGTCCATATTAAAAACTATTGTGTAGAGTTCTCAGTGTCCAGGAGCTTTTTCACAGCAGAAAGAAGTGAAACAGCAGTCCAAGACTTCAGTGTGCTTGGGAGTGAAGAAATTGAAGACTGGAGGCTTTATGTCCTCCCTAATGGCAGAGGCAGTGTGTGTTGGAGTGTGTGGTTTTTGCTCTGTTC
>BRDA01007771.1:41403-43903 GCA_036984385.1 Crenuchus spilurus | reverse complement strand
TGTTCAGTAAAATTGAATTCCAATATTAGTTTAACCAAAATGTAAAGGTTGACGTTCAAATGTCAAATCATTGTTTACAGTCTATCTGTGCTCTTTTAATGCTGAGCTATTGTTCATATTGTTAACCAGCAGAGGGAAATATCTGGCATATTTATGTCCTAAAACGATGTTCGCTCATGTCTGTTGTTATTATTTTCTTTGTCATTTATATCCTAATTTTCCCCCAACTGATGGGGCAGCACGCTCACTTCTTGGGTTCTTGGGTTCAAGTTTGCATCTGGGTGGAGTTTCCATGTTCTACTCGTGTCTGTGTGGGTTTCCTCCCACAGTCTATAAACATGGAGGTCAGGTGAATTGGTTGCTCTAATTTGCCCTGGTGTGGGTGTGTGAGTGTGTGTGTGTGTGTGTGTGGGGGGGGGGGTCAGTGAAGGATTTGCGCTCTGTACTGATTGTAGCTAGAACAGTTGAAAGCCCTGCCCAGCACCAAGTGAAGGGATACTCACTGCGACCCTGACTAGGATTAAAGGGTTAAGATGATTTGGAGAGCCAATTTTGCTCTCTCAGGCCTCCGGCTGCTGATAGCAAAGCAGCATGACTGGGATAGTCTCAGAGCCCCAACTTCTATTGTCATTGTCAAAGTAATGTATCAGTAGTGAAGGTTATGATCTATGTTATGTCTAATTGTTGCTATCACTGTTCCAAAAGAAATTAAAATCTCCAAAATGTTAAAATATTAGTATTAGGATGCTAACTTGAGCTTTTAAATGAAATGTCCAATTAGTTCAGTATCTTGTTGGTAACTGAACATGTTAGACACATTCGACATAACAATTTGGACTTTGTTAAGACAACTGAGTCTGAGAATCTTTGAACCAGCCTAACTTGTGGAGTGCTACCAGCAGTGCCCTCCCCATCTCTTAGTCTGAGCATCTGTTGGATGTCCTGGAACAAGATGTCCAAGCCTCACCTCAAGGATCTACTACATAACTCTTAATATTGTGGTCCCTATCTGTTTGAGTTCTGCTTGGTGGCCAACAGCATTTTAGACATATTAATACACTAGTCATAATGTTTTGGCTCATTGGTGTTTGTATTATAAGCATTGTATAGCAGATCAACAGTGCTTTGTTTAGTCAGCATTGTTCAGTAGGCTGAGTACATACTGTCAGATAAGGTGTGTGTGGGTGGTTAAAGGGCTTGGCCAGGTGTACTGGAGGTCAGTAGGGTGGAATAACAGGCTTGTTTAGTTAGCAAGGCACAGCAGTTTGTGTGTGGGGGGGTGAGGTGTAGTAAGAGTGTATTCATCACTCAGGTTTGGCCTTTTCACTCCTGAAAAAATGCTGAAGTGTCAAAATATGAGCAGTTGTATTATGCTGTGTGTTTGCGTGTTGAGTGCAGAAGGTTAAAGGTGCTGATAATTACATGGTATGGGCAGGGTAATGTTGATCTAGTGAGGTGCGCTCAGTAGGTCACTGGGTGTTGAACACACTCTTTGCATGTACTGAAGATTAAATATAGGGGTTGTAGCCATAGGCAATGTGGCTTGAAGTGTTCTCTGAACCATTTAGGCTGGCAGAGTGTGCGACTGTATTATTTCTTGTACACTGAAAAGGTGATGCACTCAGCTTCATTCAGATGTGTTCATTGTTTCAGTCAGAACGAGAGGCTTGACTAAGTGTGTTGATGTAGTCTTGGAAGTCATTAACATATCTGAGTTGAGCTAATTCAATGCATTCAATGCAACACTGTATAAGTGGGTGGAAGAGTGCTTTGGGAAAAAAAACTGTGCTTAGTAGGTGTGTGTGTGTGTGTGTGTGTGTGTGGGTGGGTGCTGGTTTTTGTTCTCCTTCAGGGTTTTCTTTTCTTACGCCACATCAAAACTAAGATGTCAAATTGGCAGAACCTAAGTGTGTGTGTGTGTCAGTGTATTTCGTTGTGGTGGGGATTGAAAGTCCTAATAATAATAGGAAAGCATGTCAGATGTATAAAAGTGGGGACATCTTGCTGGTCCTCACAAGAAACATTTTCATTACAAACATTTTGTTAGAAAAATTAAAAGCGAAGTATTGACCTTTGGTTGCTAAGTTTAAGTTTAGGTTTATTTTTACTCAGTATTATACAAGGAATGAAATGTCCTCACTAATATAGCACTAGCAAGGTGTGTTTGTGAGTATGTACCAGGTTTATGCCATGTTGTGGGGACCTAAATCTGTTTAAACACTCACAATGTGGGGACATTTGTTGCTTGCAGGACTACTGAGCTGATCCCTGCAACATAGATCAAGAAATTTAAGTTAAAGTCATGTTGAGATTAAAGTTGAAGGATTATGGTTAAGGGTTAAGGTTTGAGTAAGTCTGTATAAGGTCCCCACAATTCACAGAAGCAAGTGTGTGTGTGTGTGTGTGTAGACAATAAGTGAAAGAGCTTTGCTGTTACCATAATACAGACACTCACATGCAGCCCAATCACGAGAACACTCTCGTGTGTGTGTGTGTGTGT
>BRDA01007771.1:23219-35242 GCA_036984385.1 Crenuchus spilurus | reverse complement strand
GAGGATTTTGCCGCTTGTCACGCTTAACCTGATTCCCATTGGCGGGCTCCAAAAACTGAGACTATTCAATAGTGAAACGTGGACAGAGATTGGAATCCAAACAGCGCCCACTAGTGTCAAAATCCGATCAGAAAAGCCGATAACGATCAGTTAAAAAAAATGCCGTGATCGGCCCGATCCCGATTTTGAGATTGGATCGGGACATGCCTACTAAAAATTGTTATTTGGCTTGTAACAGTAGTGGAACCCTTTTTGATATGACATATAGAACTGATTGTAAAGAACCCCTTATGGTGCTATGAACAGTGCCTTGATTTAGCCAAATGTATTTTGTGTGTGTGTGTGTGTGTGTGTGTGTGTGTGTGTGTGTGTGTGTGTGTGTGTGTAGCACAGATAACTTCACAAAATGACTGGTAAACATATTATACTAACAATTCATTGTATTTCTTGAGTTCATCCCCTATAAACAATTCTGCTTCAGCAATGCAGTGTTAAATTATTATTATTATTATTATTATTATTATTATTACTGTATTAGTTTATAGCAAAATAAATCAATAAATGTTGGACTAAATGTTCTTCATTCAGAGAGTGTTGTCTGTGTTCTTGGTTGATTTTGTGTTATGTCTAACTGAGAGATAAGCTCAGTCCTCTGTGCTGAGATCTGATCGTGTCCAGCTCACAGTTATAAATAGTTGAGGGACGGAACTGCAGTGGGCAGCTCACGAGTCCACCTGAGAACACGCCCACACACGCCAAGAAGGCTCGTGGTTGATAGTTTGAAGTGGGCGGGCCTTATGGCACAGCTGCAGTTCGCTCTGTCAGGGAATTCCGGGCCGTGTGGCGACGTCACGGCTGGGCGGAGCGTGCTTACGTATGTGTGGCGGGGGGAGTCGTGTTTAGAGTGAGTTTAGAGCTCAGCGCTGTGTCCCTTTAAAAACGCAACCCGACACCCCGGCTCTGTGAGCGAGGAGCTACACAGTTGAGAGACCGAGCGAACGTCATCCGCGAGGAAACGACAGAACCCAAGCCGAGGAGAGAGGCTCCTTCAGCGGATTACTGTACGAGGCTGGTCGGTGTAGCTCTGGAGCTCAGGCTGAGTGGCTAAAGTTGAGGATACAAGCAAAATAACATCGAGTAACGCCTGACCGGTACGGACAGTAGTGTTGGAGGCTAGTGTTTGACCTCCAGTCCTCCCAGGGACGGGTTTTGGACGTTTATTTGTCTTGTTTTGGGAAAAAAGTTGCAGTAGAGAGAGGTAACCTAAGAGCTCTCAATGGTTTTATTTCATCATTCATAATTCAGTCATTTCTCCACCTCTTCGTGAGTCACTCAGCAGCTTAAATGAATGGTTTTGTCTTCACTGGAGATGTGAAATCACTCTTTCTTTGAATGGAGAGTTAAAAAGTCCTCTCTGTTCTTCAACAGATCGAGTCGAGGAGGACGAGCTTTAGGAGTTTAACAGGCTCAGGTGAGTCTTCTTTCATTCTCCTCTGTACAAAGTTTTGTGTGCTGTTTTGCTGACGGCTCGTTGTTTTGGTGACAGTGTGAGTGGTCTTGAGTGGTTAATCTGAGTTTATCTGTTATATATTATAGGCTGGGAGTCACTAATGAATGTGCTGTAGTAGCAGACCAGATTAACCCTTTAACGTCTGAACACAGATCTCTGAAAACCACTGATCACGTGACTAAATAAAGCACATGTAGTCCTGAAGTCTTTTAAAAATAAATACATTCCCCAAAATGTAATCGTAGTATCACAACTCAAACATCACGTACAACATGGAGAACAGGCTAAGTGAAGAAGGCTGTAACACTGTACTGTGTGGTGTAGTAATGCTGGGACAGGCTAGTCCTTCCCACGTGCCTGTGGAGTGTGGGGGAGGGGGCGGGGCCGGACGCATAGAGAGCAATTGTGTAAAGCGATCCTGCGTCTTTGTGTGCTTTGGTGGGCGGAGCTGAGAGCGTTAGTGGGCGGAACTAAGAGGCGCATGCAGTGAATGGGATCGCAGCCACGCAAAAGCACACGGATCTCTGAAAGGACACAATTTGCATCGTCCTACTCTGCTGTCAGGAACAACCGCGCTGTGTGTTTGTGTGAGGATACTGTTAAGCGTGCGTGGGCTCACGCCGGACACCTTTCTGATGTTGGTGTGTCTTATAGGCGCCATAAACACTGTGGCGGAGGATAAAAGAGAGACGTCTCAGCGGGGGTAGGACGTCCCTCTTTTCAACGACGACTTCCGATCAATCAAAGCGATTGGACCGAAGACCAGGGGTCGTGTTTGTTTCACTTTGATGTGCAGGGGTGTAAAGTTAGGACAGTGTAGCTGCACAGAGAAGAATAATGCTTAGCTCTCAGAATGAGCTCATTCATATCTTAGCAGCTTTGATTATAAGTGAAAAAAACAGAAATGCTTCTGATTTGGCTGATTACTTTTATTCACAGGGCAGCTACTGGCAGCTATTAACTAATGGTTAGGAATCTAGTCATGTGACCCAGGGCTGGGCCCCAGGTCTTTTATCCAACCCTTCCACCACTCAGAACAAACTTCGGACACCGCCTTCCCTCCTCACCTTAGTCGACATTCTGTACATACACCCCTGGAAATTTCTTGCACATGCACACCTCTCCCACACCAGGGCTTGAAGCTCCGGGTATCAAAACTTCCTAAGAACTCCCATGATGCCCCTGGCAGGTCATGAGGCACCTAACCTCCTAACTGCTCCCCAGGTGCTGTGGATAGGGCCCGTCACTAGTGTTTCACTGCGTAGACGAGTTAAATGCAGTCAAATTCTTCTGTGTGCAGTACATTAGACAATGATGGTGCACATTCATGTTCACAGCTCATTTCAAAATTTGTGGCTGTATTATTTGAGGAAACAGAACGTTAACCAAAGGAAATGAGAAAAACAGGCCGCATGATGATAAAACAGACCTAATGATGATGAAGGTCAACAAAAGCATTAAGAGAATGTTTGTGTGAGAGCTGCTGATGTATTGGCAGTGGGGGGCTTGTGTGGAGGTGGTGTTTGTGTAAGACATGTGTTGTGGAGGTGTGTGACTGACTGATTGACCAGGTGAGGTGGAGGGTGGTGTAGGATTGATTACAGCGTGTGTGTTTGTGTCTGAGAGCTGATGAGTAATTTAGGTCAGTGGGCTTGCCGGTTTGTGAATTCATTTCACTGTAAATAAAGAGAGAATGACTTTTATGCGTGATTTGAATGGTTATATTAGACCTGTTCAAGCCACCACTGATGACGTTTACTCGCATTCGCATTCATGAGTAACTGTTATTCAGCTCAAGAGGATTTCCACCACATTCAGCCAAAATTTTAGACGTTATGATGTGAAATGACCCATTATACAGAAACCTGCCCGTTTCTACAAAAACATGTTGTATATTTGTGGATCCTTTGTGTCACAACTTTCTTTGAAGCAGTTTGTAGAGCTGTTAAAGGCTTGTGCAGTCTGGTTCCCATCACGAACACTGTGAACAGTTCTGACTAAGTTTTCCTAGAATGGAGCATCTTATTAAGACACTCTGTTGTTTACAGCTTAACCATGAATATTTATTTCCCACTATATATAATATTAATATATTTTTGCTGTTATTGATGACCAGAGATGTAGTCACAAATAAGTAGATGGGGTGTTGTGAGGATACACACATGCTTATGACTCACGTTAAGGAAAAAGGTTACTTTCAAACTGCCTTATGTTTTCTTTTGTCACCTTACTGGCTTGTATTACCTCACATTTTGGTAGGAATCCAGCAGAGTGTGCAACAAAAAAGAGAAAGTGAGGGGAGTGGTAGTGAAACTAGAGCAGGAGGGACTGGAAAGAGGGCGAGTGAGTGAGTGAGTGAGCAACGGAAACAAATACAGTCATTTTTCTGTGATTCAGTTAAGGACTAGAGTGTTGTCTTTGGGCCAGAAGAGTATTGTGCGTGAGGCTCATCCATTTGCGTAATAACATGGGGGAGACATCACAGAGGAGGGTTTGTTTTCTAGCGGCACACTAACCAGCAGACACATTCTCTCAACCTACCTCTCTCCTCCATGACCCACTGAAATCAATTTCAGAGCTGAAATCTCTCTCTATATGGTCTGTAACTCATTTTTCAGCATTTCTCTGAGTTGGAGCAGAGTGAATTTTTTAAATTCCAGTCAGAGTTCTGCAGCAATAGCACCGGCTGTACTGATTGGCTGAAAGCCTCTCCAACTTTTTCACAACGCCAAACATCAGCGCTTCTGCTGGCTACCAAGGCAACTGTTGCCTTGGGGACAGAGTCTGAAGCCCAGCTCTCATCAGTTTACGTTGTTTGTGTTCTTTTTTGGTAACTAGTTCGTGTATCAGCCTGTTTGTGCATCATGCTTCAGTTTCTGGGAAATAAAGGGGCACTTGATGTAGGAGGGGGATTTTAGGGGGCTGAGTTGAAGCAAACACACACACACACCAGTGTTCTGTTCTCACCTTGTTCCAGGAATGAAGAGGCAGGTGGATGTTTTTTTTTTTGTAATAGTCTTAAATAACAAGTACATGAGATTGATCACCGTTTCATTAAGTGGAAAAAGACAAAAACATAACTCATGTTCTCCTGAAAGTTCTAAGCACGAACTTACTGTGAAACTTCAGACTGATTTCATGCACAGATGGTCATGAACAGCATTTTAATGTGTGTGAGACAGTCACACATTGAGTCACTGTTCTACACACTCGCACATGCTTTCATATGTTCTCTCTCTCTCTCTCTGATTCCAGCAAATTGGCCGCTGCTAAGTTTGACGCTTTGACTTCTTTCATTCTGAGTATAATTACCAGGCAGGTTAACTGACAGAAGGGATGTTTACTAGACTATATTACACTACACAACCTTTTCAAATATGACTGTTTGTCATATCAGTACTTCATAACTGCACATCCTGCTGTGTTGCTTTGGGCTTTATATAGTGTGTGTATATAGCATAAATCTAAACCTGCAATGAAATTCCGATAGTGTATATACTACTCTGGTATTATACATTTTGAACACATTTACTGTAATATTCATTTTTGAAACCTCAGTTTAAAAAAAAAGAAAAACTGATTTTGGGTTTGTCCGAGTTGTACTGATTGGAGGGAAAAGTCACTCATACAACACACAGACAACCCATGTTCCACAGGATGTTAGTATGTTCCCCCTGCCCCTTTAGACCTCTCCCCTTTTGGGAGGCCCACTTCCTGTTACACTGACGACAGCTTCCTGTCTCATCACAGCATGGGTCTTTGTTCTGCTTTTTAGTGCTCACTCTTGCTGGCTCTTTCATTCATTAACACACACATCCTCATTCTGTTTTCTCCTGTAGTGTTGGTTTGGAAAGAGCACGGCAGTTCACAGGACCTTTTCTTTCGCGTCACATTAACTTGCCACCACAAATGTCAGCAGTTAAAAAAAACACATATATTCAGTCTACATACCCATATATCACAGTGATGTTGTCTTTATGGTGTGTGTGTGCATGCATGTCTTAAAGGTAACAGTATGACTAATCTCACCTGCTGAGATACCTGCTAGAGAGTGTTTACCAAAATGACTGTCTCAAACATGGGTCGTTTACTATTAACAGCACCAGTCTGCTGAGAAAACATCAGGTTTGTGTGTCACAGGCCAGAGTTTTCCTACTCAGATGCTCACTCTGTGTACACACTTGTATAACATATTTAATCATATGTTATGGATGTATTTTCTGCTGCTTTTTTCTACAATCCGAGCTGAATTTGGGGAACCCCACTGCCTGTAGAATATAGTCAATTCAGAACATAATTGTATTTTGGGTAGGAAGGAAATCAGCTATAGCAGTTGTGGAGGAGGATGAGTGCTGTTATACAGCAGTCAGGTTGCCTTAATGTTGGAGAAAGTTTATTTGATTTACATTAAACTTCAGGTTATTATTTATTATTATTCATTTACTAAGATTAATTCATTAGCTGCTCTGAACTACTCTGTATCTACTGTGAAGTATTCAGAATCTACTATTAATTATTCAGTAGCTGATGTGAATTATTCAGAATTGACTATGAACTACTCTGCAAATTACTCGACTCACTGCTAATTTTGCGAGAACACATCCACGTTTGTCACTCGGCCACATGTTTGTTGTTCATTCTGGCTTTGTTTATCGTTGATAACGCTCAAAACAAACTAAAACACATCACACTAAAGCGACGGCATGCAGTGCTACCACCTGATAACGGATGTGAAAACAAATAGCAGCCGAGAACAGGTGAACAAAACAAAGGCTGCGGCTGGACCAGACAGGCACTCTCTAAAACAGAGCGTAAACCTGTAAGAGTGATGTTAAATGTTCATTTATCCATTTCATTAGTCTTTTGTGTTTATTTCTCATTGTATTCTGTATGTAAAACTGTAGTTATTCGTTATAGTTATATGTATTATTGTTAATATTTTGGAGTGTCTAGAACAGATTAATTGGATTTACATTATTTCTTATGGGGAAAATTGCTTCAGCCATTGTTCATTTCAGTTTTCAGGCACTTTAGAACAGATTAATTGCAAAAATCACGGTTCCACCGTATTCTGAATTATTCAATATTTAAGTATTCAGTATCTAGATTGAATTGTTCTGTATCTACTGAAAGTAATATGTATGTTCTGTGGGTATGCGAATAATTTGGAATGCAGACCCACACCCAAGCCCTTTGGGTTTGAGAGGTTAAATAATTGAGCGTATAATGTCCGTAGCAACCCAGGAAGCTTTTTGAAGTGTGTGTGTGTGTCCTAAGTTGAACTCCTTCTGCGTTCAGGCTGTATACTCAGTGTGTGTGTGTGTGTGTGGGCATGTGGGTGTGTGGGCTTGGAAGGCAGTGATGGCATCATGATGATGATCCAGGTTGCATCACTGGCAGAAAGCGGAAGGCACATGCGTACATACAGTCGCAAAAACAGTGAGGGTAGGGAACGTACCAGCTCTGCTGTGATGTTATTTCCGTGTGTGTGTGTGTGTGTGTGTGTGTGTGTGATCTCTGTCTGAAGTCAGTTACATAATGACCAAATGTGGACTTTCACCCACAAGCCCTTCCGCCAGTCAGAGTCTCTCTCTCTATCTCTCTCTCTCTCTCTCTCTCTCTCTCTCTCTGTCTGTCTCTCTGTCTGTCTGTCTGTCTGTACACCACTGTTAGTATTCCTTCTCTCAGTGCTGTATGACTTCACTGAATGGAAACTTAATTTAAAGACAGGCTTTTCTGATGCTGAACTTGTCATTATTTAACATTATCCTTTTCCTGTGGATTGGTTGTACATGACTGGTGACCCCCCCTCCCCCAATAGTTTGGCCTTGATTTGGTTGAGTGTTTTAGGTGCTAACTGGAAAAGCTGACATCTGTTGTTGTGGGGATTTTCTTCACCCTCAGGGGTAATGTGGGCTGGAATAGGGGATTTAACATTATGATGTCATTCATAAGTTATAACAGATGATACAGTCTAATGGAATTTCAGTTTGGCAAAATGATCAGTGTATATAGGTACTGATTTATGGTTGTAAATCTTTAAATAACTGCTTTTGGATGTCATTACAGGCACCTAAATGTACACTTGTGTTGTCATATAGCAGGAGTTATATGTAACCAGTAACCTCACAACCAACCACAGTAGAGATCTAATAACACCCACGCGGGTCATTTTCACTCTCAGTTCTAGCTAAATCGTTTGGTTGCAGATTTCCCGATTCGGCACAACCATGAAAAACCCAACCTATTTACTTCACATCCTGTTTTGGCCATCACAACAATGTGCCGGCGTCATATGCGGTGACGCAACACTTCGAGAAATTCCCTACACTGTCACTCTAAGTGGTCGCCCCAAATCACCTGACCGTAAACAGCATGAAAGCACAATGTGGGCGGAGTCTGACAAGTAGGGTAAGCCCTGTAGTCTCCATCTGAATCATGGGGGTTCCCCGATACATATACTCCACACACACAGTGTAAAACATGGCAGTTGAGAGCAGAAAGCTGGTGCTGTCTTGTTTCGATTTTTAATGTCATTTCCAGTATATTGGCATATGGACAAATTACAAGAATGTTAGAGATCAACATGGCATGTGTCAGTATTCTGCTCTTTCTATTATAAATCAAAGATAACATGCTACTGCAAATGATGCTTAGTAGTGAGAGTGAGAATACAGGTATTATTGGTTTGTTTTAAAATAGCTTTGACATTATTGCTTGACACTACTGCATTTTTAAGGTGTCGTTGTTGTTGTTGTTACTGGTGGTGTGGCTGACTAGACTATATGTACGCAGACTGGGCTGGTTTCAGTGGTGAGTAAGTCGCATTCTATTAATACACTCTGACTACATTTGACTACAGTCACTCATTTCCTCTGGCTGTCTTGTTCACGTTTCACTTAACCTACAGAGACAAACACACAGCAGAATGCTTACACATCCACCTCTCTGTTGTGCACAGTATTTAAAAAACACAGGCAAACACTCGTGCGCACACACACCCACCTGGAAATATGCTGGAACCCAGAAAGGTGGCCTTTGACCCCATCTCTGTTGCTCTACCTCTCTCTCTCTCCCTGCTGTCATGTTTTTCCTGTCACACACTTTTCTCGTGTGATAGTTGGATTTTCACACTGAGCCCTTCCGATGAGAACATGGCGCAGGGCTGCTGTTCATCCAGCCCTCTCCCAAAATCTCTTTCCGCATTCTGTGTGTGTGTGTGTGTGTTTAAGGCTTTGAGAGCTGCAGCAGGCCATGTGATAGTAGGGTTTATATGATTCGTAGCAATTACATGATTGATAATGAAGCAGTAAATCTGTGGTTCAAGATTTAAATTTAGTCTAATGGGAATTGATGATTGGTTAAACACTAGTAGGCACTGTATCAGCTTAAACTTGTGAGTTTGGGGTTTAAAAAAGAGTGTTGTTTGGGGGGGTTGGGTTTGTGTGTGGGAGGAAAAAATTAAACAGGAACAGTAAAGAACAACCAAAACCAAGTACTGGATTAAGGCACTGACATTATGGTGAGCAGCCGGTGCTGAGAGAGCAAAATTGGCCGTGCTGGATGGGTATAGATGGCACTCTCCATCACTACTACCATGCAAAGTCTGCTGGGGATCCTGTTCTCATGGGCTTTCCTCTGAGCAAATTGGCTGCCCAGCAATTATGTACAGTGGTGCTTGTTCTTTAAACATTCTTTGGTAGAATTACTTGTGTGCATAGGTTATTATTTAGGTGCATGACCCACCTTCTCTTGAGATTCGTTCATGGACAGATGTCCTGACATTTTCTTTAGAATTATCTGCTATAATTAACAACTCATTGTTCCCTCAATGATGGCAAGCCGTCCTGGCCCAGATGCAGCAAAACAGGCCCAAACCATGATACTACCACCACCCAGATAAGGTTCTTATGCTGGAATGCAGTGTTTTACGTTCTCCAAACATAGCACTTTTCATTTAAACCAAAAAGTTCTGATTTGGTCTCATCCATCCACAAAACATTCTTCAAATAGCCTTCTGGCTTGTCCATGTGATCTTTAGCATTTTTTGCTTTCTCCTTGCAACCCTGCCATGCACACCATTGTTGTTCAGGGTTCTCCTAATGATGGACTCATGAACATTAACATTAGTGTGAGAGAGGCCTTCAGTTGTTTAGAAGTTACCCTGAGGTCCTTTTGTGACCTCGCCGACTATTACACACCTTGCTGTTGGAGTCATTATTGTTGATCGACCACTCCTTGGGAGGGTAACAAAAGTCTTGAATTTCCTCCATTTCTTAATTGCATTAATGGCTAATCTTAGAGGATCACATACTTTTGCCACTCACAAATATGTCATATTGGATCATTTTCCTCAATAAATAAATGACAGATCTGATATTTTGTCTAATTTTTTTTATTGAGTTATGGAGGGATGTTGGGTAAAAATTAAAGTTAAAACCATTAGACAGCAGATATGTTGCCTCCATTTCCAAGAAACCTGAGGACAGAGTCCTGTTCTTGCAGTACTGATCACCGATACTGGTCTGTAGAAGTGGATGCTGAGATTTCTTGGTATGGATCACATCTTCCTATTCTCGCGGGCACATGTGAAACCCGTTTAGAAAGCAGAGCAAAGGGATTTAGAATACAGTGGAATAAAAAAAAGAGTCAAATGATGTCCTGTTGTGTTTTTCAGTGATTGAAGCCGGATTCAGTGGTATGACTGTCTACCAGAACTGACGGCAAGAGTTTCGCAGGAGCAGGCGTTTGATGTTCAGTTGAGAGGTAAAAAGCAGAAGTGTGTGTGTGTGTGTGTGCGCGTGTGCACACGTGTGTGTTTTTGACACTTCGAGAGAAAGTTAGTGTTTAAAATATAGTGGTGAGCATCAGCATCACGATTCTTTTCAGTGCTTGAATTCTAAAACCTAAAGATCCTGAAATATCACACAGGAGGGCTTATAATAGCATGACCCACACAGAGCTGGAGAGAATGCAAGGCAGTGTGGGTGCTGTAGGCTCAAAATACTCGCCACACTCATGCACACACACACGCAGACTGTCTGACTGGCACTGCTGAGCAATGATGCCTCATCTACACACTTGCCATGGTCGTGTGTCACGGCAATCTTTGAATAGTGCAGCATGTGAGTGTCACAGCTAGTCTCACTGTCTTTTGTTCAGGCTCACCTATGCCAGTTTTCATTGTGTATATACATTTTCTTGACCTTCCTAACTCTTCTTTGAGCATCTCTGAGCAAGTAGCTTGTTTAATAATTGCTTGCCATGCAATAGAAATCTTACCTTAAAATTTTAAGAACATTTTTGGTGTCCTGTGAAGCTTTTAAGTGTTACGTGACTATTTAGACAGTATGTCTGTGTGCTGAGCTTTAATTAATGTATGTATGTGATCTGGCCGTGTGAGCAGGTGTGTGTGGGTGTGTGATATGAACACAGCAGGTGTCCTCTCTCTTGAAGAATGCTGCAATTTTTTTAGACCCACTTTTTTCTTAATCTACCACTCCATCTTGTTTATCCCTTCTGTTGTTCATTACCCCTCCTCCCTCCTTGCACCATCTCTCTCTCCCCAACACGCCTGGCCTAATGAGATTAGCCTTGGTGTCTTTCTTGTTATAGACACAAACACACACAGGACCAGAAGCCCAGTGCACACTCAAAAGCTTAACAGAAGGGCATAAACTTACACACACACACACACACGCTTACACAAACACAGCACACACTACATTGCTGGCTTGGCTCCAAAAGCCCCCTCTGCCTTGCCTCCCCCCTCCATTTCTCTCCCTCTGCCAGGAGGCCCCAGGAAGGGTTATAATGACCTCAGTGCACTCATCCTATAGGTGAACTCCCACTAGCCCATCTGTGCTCTGCTCACACTCTCCAACATACACTGCACTTACTGCCCCCTACAGACTGTCTGCAGTATTGATGTAACTGAGACTTTCTTTGTTTAACGCTCCTCTCACAGCTATTATAAGGGCAAGAAAAATCCAATATACCCAGCTTGATCCTTAGCCCAAATATAGTTCTTGTAGCCCAGATGTAATCAAGACATGCTTGCTGTCATTACTCATAGTTTGTGTTTTTAGTTTTGTACTTAAACTGAAGGTTCTTAACATCATCTTAATTGACACTGAATATCTGTCTTTTAATGGTGGGCACTTCATGTCTCTATATGCTTTTGTAAAGAAAATCTGTCTCTTTTGCAGTTTTCAGGAACAGAGGTAGACAACATCTCCTCAGTGTAGGTGTGTGGCCCTCTCTCTGCTGCAGTGGAGGGCTTCACGAACACAGCTAGCGTGGTGAGTAATGGCTAAATCATCATGTAGGTCACTGTATGGCTGGAGACTATTTTGTATCTGGGAAAAAATAACTTGAGCACATTTACAGTGCACTTACACTCAGATAAGCAGAGTGTGTGTGTGTGTGTATATATATATTGACATTATGAAATGAGGAATTAAATGTGTGCACTTTGAACAGGCTGGATGCATCACACAGCGGAGCAATTTGG
>BRDA01007771.1:0-23199 GCA_036984385.1 Crenuchus spilurus | reverse complement strand
ATAAAATATTAGATGTTGGCACCTCCACATCATTGCATTCAGTTTTTATTCACAATTTGTTTATTGTCCCAACTTTTTTGGAATCCGGTTTGTAAAAACAAGTTCAAAACAGACATATAAGACATGAGCAGCTGAAACAGAAGTACTTAAATGCTTAGTAGAGGGGAACTTGTCCATGACAATTTACTGTACTTTGTAGATTCAAAAATCTGATGGAGTGTTCTCTAAAATGACTTAATTCTCCTGTCAGTCAGCGGTTGTATTCAGTATGGGTCCATTAGTATGTTAGCATGCTAGGCTAAACAATCCTATTTTGGGGAATGCTTAGGAGTGGAAACTTTTTGTTTTGTGGCTGTGTAGTTTGGATGTATTTTCCTTTGGCCTTGGTTTAATGGTCCAGAGTCTCCACCCAAACATCAGAAGAGATGGTTTGGCAATTGTGACTTAAGCTTATTTTTCCCCTCCTGACAGGTGCTCACCTGGGGTTGGTCAACCCCAGTTCCTCCCCCACCTCCCACCCAGTCACATGACAGGGCTCAACCATCCAAATAAATTCTTCAACAGTGGGTGAGTGTGCACCCACACAAATTTGCACAGTCAGTCATTTATGACACAAATGTCTTACTCATTTCCATATTCATGTATTTCTAATTAGTCCACTGCCACGTGGAGGGGAGAAGCTGGACCTACCTCAGGCCTTGTTGCCTGGATTACATAGGGATCTACGGGGACCCCCAGCCCCTCCCAGACCTTGGGAGCCAACTGGTCAGCATTATGACCAGTTGTCCAGTGATGAGAATTCCCGTTTATATAACCGATACGCTGGACCACCAGCACACCTCACTGCCCGAGCCAACCAACTTTTGAAGGTCAGTAAAAAATGGCTTGACAGCTTATAGCAGCCATTTGCACAATAAATTCTTTAATAAAGCTACAATTCATATATTTGGGCTTTATATTGTGTCATTACTTTTATAATTTCTTTTTTGTGCATGATATCTATGTCTGTTAGTTTTAATACTGATCTCTTTTGCTCTCAGTATGGTCCCAGGTCCATGCCTCCTCTCCCAGACATGTGGGCACACTCCCAACATCAGCAGCAGCAACCACCATCTAGGGACCCTTACACTCAAGGTAGCCACTTAAAGCGGCCAGCACAACCTTTGGGAGAACACTCTGTCATCCAGCACACCCCTCATCCTTTGAATAGGCCCAATGAGGACTGTCCCAGTCCAAGCAAGAGGAAGAGGAACTCTGAGTCTGATCAAGTAAGGATCGTCAGGTCCTGTTTCATTTGCATGTGTAGTTGTTACTACCTCTAAATGAAGCCTAAAAAGGCTAAATTAAATCTCTTTAATTGATCAGTGTTCATAAATCAGCATCTTAATCACATTTCTAATTCACTGTACAAGTTCACTTACTAATTCTGTCATGAATATATTTTCTACTGTGTGTGAGAATGACTTACTTTCAGAAATGTAATATCTATTTTAATCAATCTCAACTTGTGTTTGCAGCACATGACGGGCAGCTATCAGTTCTCTGGACCAATGGAAGCTTCCCTGTCTTCACTGCAACAACCTCAGTCGCAATATCCCCCATCCAAACAGGGCTTCTGGAATCCTTTGCACAAGGCAAATGCATCCTGGAGCCCCCCTGAACGCAAGACAGACTCGTCTGAGTTTCAGGTCAGTAGAAATGATCTTTACATATATATATATATATATATATAATAAACATGGTGTTATCAGACGTTGAATAATTTGTTTGATGGCTTGCAACCATTTTTCCAGAGCTGCATAAATAGTTTTAATGCACTGTTATAATCTTTGTTTACAGGACTTACGCAAACCAGTTATCGGTGATTTTGCTAACAAACACGCCCCATTATCCAAACCCTCACCAGTTTCTCCACCTCCCATCTCCTCCACTTCTGGAGGATACAGTCAAGGCCGAGGTCCTGCAGCCCAGCGCCACAAGCCTTCTCATTCGGCACAGTCTCTGGGATCCTCTTCTCACAAAGCCCACCTCAACCACCCAACTAACCCCTTCCCTCATAACAAACATTCATCTCAGACTCAGGAGGAACAGCATGATGATACCCCACACAGAGTACATGGTTCCCGGGTGAGCTCCACCAACAACCAGGCACCCACACCCCAACTTTCATCAACCCGGAAAGACAGGGATCGCCCTGCCTCCTCACCAGCACACCATGCCAAAGTGCCTTACAGCCACCCCACCTTCCAGCCCCATCCAGGGCTGGTCCACACCACCAGCTCCTCTTCCAGCAGCAGCATCCAGGCTACAGCATCACAATGCAACTCTCAAAAGCCCTGGAAGAACCAGACCAAACATGGTCATCCTACCAAGGTAAGTGCCAGATTCAACAGAAATAACAGTGAATGGCCGGTTCTGAATTCTTTTAAATTTAAATTGTGGTATAAAATGTGATCTAACTTTAAACTTTGTGTTCCTTCTCTAGGATTCAGGTCCCTACCGCCCACTGTTGGAGCCTCAGGTCACCCCTTCATCTTTACCACAGCATCAACCGCAAAATAGGACTGAAAAGAAACCAGATAAAGACACTCCTCAGCATTTAAGCCCCCCTCACACTCGGGCTCCAGTTATTACCCCCAATATGCCCTCCCTGGATTCTTCAAGTCCTCCTGGTTCTCTGCATCACTATAGTAGTGTGAAAACTGTTCCTACCATGAGTTTAGTGTCCTCTGCTGTCTCATCTGTAACCAGCACCGCAAACAGCTGGAGAGCCACAGACGCTTCAGTGCGAAATTCAAAAAACAGCCCAACTTCATCTGCACGCCTCTCACATCAGGGCTATCATGGAACCCAGTCAGACACGGTAAACCACCACCATCAGGAGTTCAAAACTCAACATCATCCACCCTCTCTACCCCACCAAGGGCAGGGCAGATCCCACTATACTCCAGCAGTTTCCTTAGCTCATTCGTCTCTCAGCTCAGGGTTTCACAGATCAGGAAATAGTGTCATCACCAGCAGGGCCTCAGATAACCTCCCACAGGTCACCCGGTCACTTCTTGACCACCTACAGTCTGCAGCACCCAACACTGTGAACACAGCTCCTCCAGTACAGTTGGATCCTTTGTACCCCAAGATGCCTCTCCATGCAGCCCCAGCCATGTCTCAGGTGCCCCCTGCCCCAATGTATCAAAGACCAAGCCAGCAGTCTACCAGCCCCCAGTCCATTGAGGATGCACTAAAAAAGCTTGATGCTGAGCTACAGGATCACATGCGTGCTGAAGAGAGAAGGAGAGAGCAGGAGGAAGAGAAGAGACATCAAAAGTGTGAGGGCAAGGAAATGGGACTGAAGGTACCTGAGGAATCTGCAATTGAGAGTCTGGAGCGCTTGCTGTCAAATAGTGCTACTGAACCACCTCCTCCACGTCTGTCTCCAGCAACTGCACCTTCCTCAGCCTCGCCACAGAGTCAGACATCACCTCCCTGGCTGAGTAGGGGTGGTGTTCCCACTCGTTCAGCCATACCTGGCACCAATCCCCTAGAAAGGTCTCAACCTCCTCCTCTCACACCTCAAACAGACTATGCCCGGGAGAAACAAAGGCAGAGAGAGCAATGGAACAGTAGACCTTCACTCAGTCCCCCTTCACAGAATACCTCAGGGAATCCCTTGGCTACATACCCCTCCAAACCTTCCCCAACAGATTCTTCAAGTAACCAAACAGTACATTTGACATCTTGTACATCCAAAGACACTCCCATGCAGAAGAGCCCTCATGAGGTCAGGGCTGTGGGTACTATCCCCAACCCAACAACATTACGAGAACCCCCAAAACTCTACCAAGCCTTCCCTAGGGAACCTCTGCGATCTTGCCCCCCAGTACATACAAATTCAAGCAATCTTCACAAGCCAGGTGGTGGGATTGGTAGTCTTGGCAGTAGTGCCAGTAGCTGCAGTGGGGATTCAGATAGTGCGCAGTTTGAAGAGGAGCCATCTGAGCTCTTTCCTGATGGCCTGGCAAACATCATGAAGATGTTGGACGAATCCATTAAGAAAGAAGAGGAGCTGTGCTCTGGTCAAAGTGGTGGACAGACTGGCCTGGAGCCACCATTTTCTGTCACTGTAGCACCTGTGAAGAGTTATCTGTGTGCCCCTGATCTTGTGCCTGCCTTGAAACAGCCACCCACTGAGGAGTATTTGACAAACACCCATGCTAGTCCCCCTGTCCTGAGTCGTCAGGGCTCTTTGGCATCCCCTTGCAGCAGGACCTCCTCACTGGAGGAAGAGGAGGAGACACAGAAGATAATCCAAAAACCCACCAATGCACCCAGTACTCCATGCCTAGATAGTGTTGGGAACATCACAGGAACTAGTTATCGCCATAGTGACCTGGCTAAGCTGTATGGGCTTCCAGAGGCAGTGAAGAGTGAGTGTGAGGAGGATGAGGAAGAGGTAGAGCAAGATGATGATGCATCTTCCTGTTCCCCACCACCTATGAGGCCACACCTGCATCAGACGGGTGTGAATAGCATGTTTAAAAACTTAGCCTCGGTGCTGGAGAGCCAGAAGTATGCTTACCGTGGAGGGCCGTTTGGTCGCCCACCTCCATCTGCCCTGGTAGGAGTGAAGTACTCTTCCTCACTTTCACTGGGCCCAGATATCTGCAGACAACAAAGCACTTCTCCCACATCAGGTTCAACCAGCCACCCAGGCTTCAGCAATCCAGCCCAAGCCCCAAAAAATACTACCTCAGAGCAAACTCGTTCTCGGTCACCATCAGGTTGCTCCACAGAAAAAAAAGGAGACATTACATTCAGTCATTCTGATCTTTCTGGACGTGAGAATGAGGAACAAACAAGGACGAGACCCAGCGACACAGAAGGCACCAGTCGTGTCATGGAATCTGCAAAGGTGGAAGAGAGGCCAAAACTCACAACCATCTCTGAATCATCACTTGCAGAGTTGGGCCGCAGTTGTGAGGTGATGCTGAACCGACACACACTTCCCTCAAAAGCATTGTCAGCCCACAGCAAGGCCGAGACGCAGGAGTTGCGTAAACCTGAGAAGGAGAGGCCCCGAAACCGTGAGCGGGATCGAGAGCGGGATCCTGAGAGGAAACACAAACACAGCAGCAGTAGCAGAAAGCATGAGGAAAGGAAGGAGAGAAAGAAAAAACACAGAGACAAACGAGAGGAAATGTCTCTCTCTTCTTCTTCCTCATGTTCTTCCTCATCAAGCTTGAGTCGGCGACACAAGGAGGGCAAACCACACAAAGAGAAGAGGAGCAATGTAGAACATGTGAATAAAGAGTACCGGGAGAGAGATCGAGATGGGGAGAAAAAGAAAAGGAAAGATGAAGGAAGTGAAAGAGAAGAATGGGTGTCTTGTAACAAGGAGAAGAGCGGAAATTCATCTTCATCTATGCTGGGTTCAGCAGACTTCCAGAAGCTGAAGGCACTGACCGATGGGCCACCCAAAGAGCTGAAGATTCGTCTAATTAAGGTGGAGAGTGGAGACAGAGAGACTTTCATTGCCTCTGAGGTAGAGGAGAAGAGTATTCCCCTGCAGGAAATCAGCATCAAGAACACGGCTAGTGAAATCATCAGATCTTGCAAGTGAGTTATGTTTTATAAAGGTCACTTGTGCTAGGCGAGCACAGAAACATTTGTATAATTACATATAATGTGTTTTATTTTCTTAATGTTTCAGGGCAGCCCGTGTGAAAGGGAAGTTCAAGGAGTCCTATCTATTCCCCCCCTTCTCTGTAAAACCTATTATGTCCATGGATCATCCAATCCCTAGGGAGAAACTCAACCCACCCACACCCAGCATCTATGTGAGTGTGTTATACACACAGTTACAGCTGTGTTTACACATTCAAAGCTTTTTTACATCTAGTGCTAAATTTACGTTAATTTTATTCTTAATGCTGCCCTTTACCCTTACAGCTGGAGAGCAAGAGAGATGCTTTCTCTCCTGTATTGCTCCAATTCTGCACAGATCCCAAGAACCCCATTACTGTAATCCGAGGCCTGGCAGGCTCCCTCAGATTGAGTAAGTACTAAAGCCTTACAGCAACATTTTTTATTGCCTTTGATGCATCAAGAACTAATCTAAATCTGCACCAGAGCTTCAGTGAGTAAATTACAGAATATCAATACTGAGAAACAGAAACATTGCAAGACCTGCCCGACAAAAGATCTGCATCTCACTCATACTTTTTCTCTGTAAAGATCTGGGTCTGTTCTCCACTAAATCCCTGGTGGAAGCCAATGCAGACCAAGCAGTGGAGGTGAGAACTCAGGTGCAGCAGCCAGCTGATGAAAACTGGGACCCCAGCGGCACAGGACAGATCTGGCCCTGTGAGAGCAGTCGATCACATACCACCATAGCCAAATATGCCCAGTACCAGGCTTCCAGCTTCCAGGAGAGCCTGCAGGTTGGACTAAATTTTACCAGTGTGTTAAATAAAGTCTAATATCCAGAACTTTGTTGTTACTTGTGTTCACTTTGTGGATGCGTTTGCCTCATGCTGCAGGAAGAGAAGGGCAGTGATGATGATGAGGAGGAGGATGAAGAGAAAAAGCCTGTCACTAACCCAGACAACACGAGCTGCAACTCTTTAGCTGCAGGCACCAGGTATTTAAGCTTCTAAGTAATACTAAGATGTGTTGTACAGAAGTCGTATTATTCTGTGTCACTAACTCTCTCTTGTGTTGTTCCTCCATCAGCCCAGAACAAAAATCGTTGGGGAAAATCATTAAATTTGGCACCAACATTGACCTCTCTGATCCAAAAAGGTAAGAAAACAAACTTGACAGAATTTGTTCAGGTGCTGTTTTTTTTTTTATTTAAATTGATATCAGTGAACATATTTGATCTTTAAATATTATAAAATGTCTTGTTATCTTAATATATATATCCTTATATCTTCAGGTGGAAGCCCCAGCTCCAGGAGCTTCAAAAGTTGCCAGCGTTCATGCGAGTGTCCTCCAGTGGTAATATGCTGAGTCACGTTGGCCACACCATCCTTGGCATGAACTCTGTACAGCTCTATATGAAGGTCCCTGGAAGTCGCACACCAGGTAAGCGTGTGCAGCCTCAATATATTTCTCACAAACCAGTAGTGCTAAATAAATCTGTAAACTACATGCGTTTGTTCTTCAAATCTGTGTTTCTTTGTTTATAGGCCACCAGGAGAATAATAATTTCTGCTCTGTGAACATAAACATCGGCCCTGGAGACTGTGAGTGGTTTGCTGTCCATGATGATTACTGGAAGGCCATCAATGATTTCTGTGAAAAGTAAGTAAATGTCTTGTAAAATCATCAGACTTGTTATTAATTATTTTCAGTGGTTAAAATGATCTTAAAGTTTCAGATAGTCATGTTTAGTCGACTTGATGATGTGAAATTTGAACACTAAGCTTTGAAAACATTCCTATTTGGATATATTTTTACATGAAACTTCTCCCTAAAAGATCTGCAGATACTGTTCATCCAGTTATTACGTTATACATACATTTGTACATAACTATGTTCTTGTCAAACATTCACAACTACTACATACCCCCTGAAACCTATGAAGCAGTAAACCTTTTGGCTAAAATATAAAGATGAATAGATTTGTGACTAACTGTAAAAGTGAAACTTTGTAAACGGTGTATATTGAATACACATTGTAAATATTATAACTGTTATCTGCCCCCTCCAGGCACGGAGTGGACTATTTGACTGGCTCATGGTGGCCAGTGTTGGAGGATCTATACCGCTCCAATATCCCTGTATACCGTTTCATCCAGAGACCTGGAGATTTGGTGTGGATTAATGCAGGAGCGGTGCACTGGGTCCAAGCTGTGGGCTGGTGCAATAACATTGCATGGAACGTGGGGCCACTTAATGGTAAGAGTTCCCCCTTGTGGTCAAGTTACAGAATATTGGCTCATAGTAATGCATTCTTTTCATTTTCATGCTTAATCATAAAAATGTTTGTAGTATAACATTTGGTTTTGTATAATAAAGTAGCACAATACATAAAAAGGCATTTCCCGTGCTGTAACTGTGCATGTGTTGTGATTTACCAGCATACCAGTACCAGGTAGCACTGGAGAGATTTGAATGGAATGAGGTGAAGAAAGTCAAGTCCATTGTGCCCATGATTCATGTGTCTTGGAACGTGGCTCGCACTGTCAAAATTACTGACGCTCACACTTTCAAGATGATCAAGTGAGTATAACTTGGTATACTGATGTGTGTTTGGCATTGGAATGTAAAATGTTGCCCTAATACTATTCAGTCCATTTCAAAGAAGTATTGTCAATATAGTGTTTGTGTGCCTTAGAGTTACATATACATGGAGCTAAACTAAAGTAAGCAAGACAGTGGAAACTGTATGTGCTGATGGGCAGTGTAATACCTACTTACATATTTCTCAAAAGTGTGAATTTTCTATTAGAATTTCTATACATTTTGAGACTGTGATGAAATCAACAAATGCTGTTACTCCAGATACTCTAGTTAAATATATTAAACTTTGAAAGGTAGGAATTTAAGTCGTACTGGTTTCTCTCAGGAAACCTTCCAATCTGCATTGGGCATGTTTCAAATTAGTTGCATCACAGACTGTCTGCAGATATTCAGCACTGCATAATCCTCATGACTGAATATGCCTTTGGGTACCAGCATTGTGACCGCAAAAATGACAATATTCATACAACCACTATTTAAAAAGCAGTGACAAACATTGGCACAGCAGCATTTGTGGCTTAGATCATAGTCTTGAAAAGGCTACTACTTTTTAGTGATGGTGTATGCATACACACACAAACATGGCTTTTACCAAATTTTTTAAATGGAAACTGTTTAAATGTATTGGCTAGGTAGGGTAGGTACAGCTAATATCAATGTTCAGTATTGGAAGAGGAAAAAGTGGCATCAGCTCATCCCCAGTGAATTCATACCTGTCTTCTTTGTCTTTTTCTAAGACACTGTCTCCTGCAGTCCTTGAAGCACATTCAGATCCTAAGAGACCAACTAGTAGCTGCAGGGAAGAAGATTTCTTACCAGAGTAGAGTAAAGGACGAGCCAGCTTACTATTGCAACGAGTGTGACGTGAGTAATTGATTAAAATCTACTGAGTTCACTCACTCTAAATGTCCAAGCATGTAATATTACTTTAAACACTTCATAATCACATGGAGACATTTATTACATTTTGGCTCATCTTTGAGGACAGACATTAAACATGGATGTATGTCTCTTTCCAAAGGTGGAGGTTTTTGACCTGCTGTTTGTGACGAGTGAGAATGGCAGTAAGAAGATGTATGTGGTGCATTGTGAAGACTGTGCTAAGCAGCGCAGCCCCAACCTCTCTAATGTAGTGGTGCTGGAACAATACCGCATAGAGGACCTGATGAACACTTATGACTCCTTCAGCTTGGTAAGGACCGGCTCCTTTATATCATATTTTTTTCCATTTCTGTGCATAGTCAGTAGATATACAGGATATTCTGTGCATATACAGTTGCATCTTTACTGGATGTATGGATGATATTTTTAACTTGGCACTCATTTAAACAGGCTTTAATCTTTATTTCTTTTTTAGGCCTCAATCCCTGGCTCTCGATGAAATCAACTCCACCACCCCCCCTCCCCCACAGCCATAACCAAAACTCCTGCTTGCCAGGACAAGTTATTTTACTCTTTTAAAAAAAACTTTTTCTTACATTTACATTTTCAAAGAACTACTACTACTGCTAGCGCTTGTTGAACAGCCAATCATAAACCAGTTTACTCAGCATTGTTTACAATATCAGTCGGCCAATAAGACTCCAGTTTACTCTCAGCAGCCAACCATACCAAACTCTGATTGGCACTGAGGGACTTGCAACAGAACAATTTGTGGTGTCGTGGTTAAGACCACATCATTTCTAATATAAATGGCATCTCTGTTTATTGGTTCTTGATTTTGATTTTTGCGGTCGTTCTCTTTCTGTCTTGAATGCTGAAAAGTGTAAATGCTGTTTGTACTTTTTGTGGGTGCTGTTTTTTTTTCCTTAATTTATTTTCAAAACTAGAACAGCCTAGATATATACCACATTGGCCTTGTGACTTGTATTTAGCGAAGAGATAAATAAATAATACTAATAATAGATATATGGACATTTTTCTAAGGCATTAAGAATAAAAATAACATTTGTTTGGTATGGTTCAAAACATACGGGTTGAAAAGACTTTCAGTTTTAGATACTGTGTCTGAAAATATTGTTTATATCATGAGTTTAGTTCCTTGAAGAGAGAAATTCAATGTCATGACAAAAAGCATTTTAAGATTGCATCGGGTCTTTTTTTTCCATTCATTTTGTTCTAATTTTTTGTGAGATTACAGTTTGTTTTCAGTTTGTTTAGTGAATTGTTTTACCTCTCATTCTTGCTTAATATACAGATTTATTTTCGTGATTTTTTTTTCCCAATTGTAAATTTTTTTTTAATTTAACATCTTTCTTCTATTTATTGGATATAAAATGTTCTCCCTCCTTTTTAGGGCTATCAGAGATGTCTAAGGTTTTCTATTTTCTAGTTGCTCTATAAGTTTTTTATGGAGAGATTCAAAGGTGCTTCATCCCTTAAACTCTTCTCATGGTCTATATATAAATATAATTATATAATTATAAAGAACATTAATTCTTTAATGATTATAACTCCAACTTTTCAGTAGATGGTAGAATGCAGAGCAGATGTAGTTTGTCTAACTGAAACTGTAAAAGCTGTCTTTTGTAAATGAGCAAAAAGCCACTTTTTCACTGACATTAGCGGCACAGATAAAATGCAAATGATTTATCACTGCTGTGCATTATGACCCTTCTGCTCACCCTAATGGTTACTTACCTCTTATTGTGGTGCAAAGAAATACAGAGCTGTTTTTAAAGATTCTTCACATTTAGTGGTGCTTAAATTTGTTTTAAATGTTGTCTACAGGAGAACATGGTTGCAGTGCCAACCAAGGTATAAATCTCTGGTTATTCATTTTAAAGCAGTTGGTTCTCATAAACCTAAAACTGAGGTTTTGGGGGTTTTTTGAAAAAAGAAAAACGCATCAAACTGTAAATATTGTGGCATTTTTACTGGAATGGGGTTAAGTGTGAATCAAATTATCCTTTTGAATGATGAACTGTATTTTTTCTTTTTTAAGTTTTACACTTGGATCATCACATGAAAACGTTGGTTACGATTGATATAGAAGGTGCTGAGTTCTCTTTGAACTTCTCTGTCTTTCCTTTTTTTGTTTCTAAAGAGAAAAATCTATTTTCCTGTTGCAATATAATCCTCTCTTCTTTTTGTGGTCATTTATTTAAAATCTGCACTGTTTTAGAGAGTTCACACAGAAAGCAAACTGAGCCAGACATGTCTTAAACACTTTGTGAATTTGTGTGACCTTGCTATGGTTATTAATATTAAATGCTTTTGATAAACTTGGAGTGACACTGGTCTCTAAATTAATGTGACTTGCATATTTAATACTGTAGACTTTGCTTCTTTATTGAAAAAATACCTTTTATACTCACAATACTATACATTGGTGAGCCATAACTAACACCACCTCCTTTATCTACACTCACTGTCCTATCAGCTCCACTGATCATACAGATGCACTTTAGTTCTACAATTACAGACTAGTGCATCTGTTTCTCTGTATAATTTATTTTCCTACTTTCACCTGTTCAGTGATCAGGATCACAGAGCAGGTATTTGTGTAGTGGCTCATTCTCAGCACTGCAGTGACACTGATGTGGTGGTGTGTGTTGTGCTGGTAAGAGTTCATCAGACACAGCAGAGCTGCTGGAGATTTAAACACTGTTAGCTCACTGTTGACTCTACATCTACAAGGTGAACCTGCATTGTGTGTAATAAAGTCAGACAGTAGCTCATCTCATGCATCACAATTTCTGTTGGTGCTCTTGTCCTGCATTGGTGTTGACAGGACGCTGTTGGCTAATTCATATCTTGACATCTATCGCCTGCTAAGATACTTCATGTTCATTATCAGTTAACCATGCTTCATTCTAGCACTATGTATTTGGCTTAAATGCCCCTTTGCTGTGCATTTTAGGCATCCAAGTTTTGTAGTATAATGAGCTGTAAAATATTGAGTGTTTGTGTTCTCAAAGCAGAACATTATCGTTATAAAAGCTACATTGACAGCACTATATGTGACCATTAAATACAGGGTCCTGTATACCCATCGGTATGATGCTGCCTGTTATAAAGATGCTGATGCTGCTGTTTGAGTAGACAAAAACAGTCTGCTTAAATTAAAACCACACAAAGTATATTTTTATGTGATTATTGAACACAACATATAAACATTCGCACTAGGATGAGAAAAATGTTAACCTTTGGAGTAAATAACTGGTTGACCCTCCTTTGGCAGCAATAACCTCAACCAAACATTTATTGTAGTTACAGATCAGACCTGCCAACGGTCAGGAGGAAATTTTCAGTAATTGTGATTACCAATGCAGTACACTTTAGTGCGAACAGCTTTTAATGTACAAGGCCACAGAGCCGAGATTAGCCGTGCGACTCTGTCTTTTCATACTCAACAGCTGTAAAGTGACCAGAGACAGCTCGAGCTCAAATATTACTCACTGCTGCCCTCAAAAACGTTTAAAACATTAACAGAATGATTTCATCGCATGTTCTGATTAATTCTAATTTTTAATTTATACCTTATGTTACATTCTGCTTGTTGTAACATAATGTGATAACTGATAAGTGGTCAGAGTAAAAACTGATTATTTGTCAAATCTGATCAGGCAATCAATAATTTTGTCAACCCTAATTCCAAGACCACTGCATTAATATGAGCATTGATATCACTTGTTACTGCAGTTATTATTTAATGTTTTAAGGTAAAAAGAAACAATTTCCCATTCATTTCGGTCCCTTTCTGTGATGTCTATATAAGGCCAAGTAAAAAAAAAATTGGTGATCATCCCCGCCCGACCCTATAAAAAGCACCCGACCATTTTTTTTACACAAAAAAACGCGCCAAACACCCTAGTCTGGCCTAGAATCATTCAAATTTCGCATGCTTCCAATGACATGATCCCAAATCAATTCTGCACATGTGCAGTACACTTCCTAGTGGCTGTCAATAGGAATGGCCGGTCGTTTTTGTGATACGCTAATTACTTGACAAACTGTCCAGGGCTAAGTGAGGGAAGCCAGTTTCACAGAAAGACACTCAGAACACTATATTATATTTTACAATCAAACGAAGAACACAGAGAAAATTTATTTATTTATTTATTTTAGATCGTATTAGAGATTTATTTATGCATTGCCGTCTCCAGGGCAAAGTGAGGAAAATATCTCAGAAACTCACAAACACTCCAAATGCTATATTATATTTCAAAATTAAACGAAACTCACAGAAAATGTATTTATTTATTCATTTTAGATCGTTTTTTTATGCATTGGCATCTTCAGGGCAAAGCCATGAAAATAATCGTCAGCAAAACACAGCGTCAGTTTCACAGAAAGACATACACACACACACACTTGATACTTTTATTTCAAAACTAAACAAGTAATTGTTTATTTCGGTCTCTGGTAAAGTTATTCTGTCTTATTTATACAACCGGCCCTCCATCTGCTTCTCTGTGTGAGAGTCTGTGTGCACGCTGCAATAATTATTATAATATATTACAGTTAGTTAAAATAATCCATTGTATTTGATTTCATTAGATAACAGGGAAATGAAACAAATTTTATTGGCCGACTGCAGTGTTTTTACGATGCTGGCCACTACAAAAGCCATGATTTGCATCAATAGGACGCTAATCGTCTCCCAGCAGAGTGGCGACCCAGGCGGGGGATATTCACCTGTCGAGAAATTTCGTTACATCCGCGCTTCCAATGCTAGATTCATTTTTACCAGGAATACAGCGACAGGAAGCATGATGGTGACCCCATTTCCCCTACCCATGTTTTCCATGGTGAGTTTTGCATCCATTGTATACGCATTCATATCTTATCTCCTAATGATGGGAGCCAATTCTTATTGGCTTTTTCTAACTGGTTCTGTCATCTTGTGAGGCTTTAATGAGCTCACAACCAATTTGTTGATGGATGCATTTGTCAGATTAAATAGTTTTCATTTATAGATATTTCTTTTGTAGTCCTTCTGCCATCTTTTGTGTCTTCTGGGGAGATGTTCCTTCCGTACTTCAGTTGTAAATCACTCAATAAGAACATGATCTATATTTAACATGGTTTATTTAAGTTTTCAACATCATTTTAATATTCGCTACATACTTTTCTACCATCAATAAAAAAAACACCTCCTCCCCCCCCCCAACCCCCCACCCCCACCCCAAAATTTTGGTGAAAAAGGATGATCACCAATTTTTTTTTTTACTTGGCTTTGTGTATCCAGAGTACAGGAGTGTGAAAACACTTGTAGTAATAGAGCATCTTCCATAAGCATTTATAACATATACCCCCAATTTAAGGCTTTGAGCCCCTAAACTATAGAACAGCATGACATCTGTTACTGTTCATCGACTCGGTAAAGAAACAATACAACGCATTACAAATACGGGTTGTGCTTCATGAACATGTATATTACAAAAAAAAACATTTTAGTAAAAACACAGCCCGACGCTTCTCATGATGCCCTGTGTCTGAATATGTAATGATCTGCTTGGTCGTAAAGGGCAGAGTCGTGGTTAATGGGTTCATTATATTCAGACCTTAAACTCGCAGTTGATTTAATGACATGATTAGCTGTAGACACGTTTCTGTACATCGTCATTTTCTGACAGATTAAGTAATGAGCTGACTCTCTGAGGCAGTTAACGGCTCTGACTCTGCGCTCTTGGAAATAAGGGCGTGGTTAAAGTTCTCCACTAAGCCCGGCTAGCTCAGTCGGTAGAGCATGAGACTCTTAATCTCAGGGTCGTGGGTTCGAGCCCCACGTTGGGCGTCTGTTTTTCAGACGGTTAAGGATTACATCTTTTTGAATACTCACAGTGGTAGACTATGGACACGCAAACACATTAACATTACACTCCTGATCTAAATCACAAGACCAGTTAAAAAATTGCAAGAATTTTTGCACTATTGGATCCTAAGAAGGTTCTAAATAGAGCTTCACAATGCTAAAAGAAGAAATCGGCACAAGAGACAAAAACTGTTGAGCAGGGAATTTATTGAAAACAACAATTTAACTGAAATAGGCTGTTCATCAGCTGATCAAAAGTTTAAGACTAGCCTTTAAAAGCCAAAATCTGCACACAAATTTGGATTCCATGTCATTTTCTGTCAAATATTTACACTGTCAAGACCTCCTGATGGCAAAAACAAAAAAGCTCACTGACTTAGAACATGGTAGGATTGTTGAGCTGCATAAGCAAGGCCTCTCACAACGTGCCATCGCTGCTGAGGTTGGACGCAGTAAGACAGTCATTTTGCATTTATTAAATGATCCTGAGGGTTATGGAACAAAAAATTTTGGGGGTAAACCCAAAAAACAATTCACTAGCACTGAGCCGCAGGATTTGATTGGCTGTCCGTCAAGACACGGGACGATCCTCTACCCAAATTAAGGCCATTACTGGTGCTGACTGCAGTTCAATAACCATCAGACGGCATCTGCAAGGGAAGGGCTTCAGAAACAAAAAACATCTTCAAAGGCCACGTCTTCTTCAACATCACAAAGTTGCCTGTTTGAACTTTGCAAGGGAGCACCAAACATGAGACATTGAAAAGTGGAAGAAAGTTGTATTCTCGCATGAGAAAAAATTAACCTTGATAGTCCTGATGGCTTCCAACGTTACTGCATGACAAGGAGATCCCACCTGAGATGTTTTCTACACGGCACAGTGGGTGGAGTGCCATCATGATTTGGGTTGCTTTGCTTCCTTCATTGGAACAATGGAGCTTCAGGTTGTGCAGGGGCATCAAACAGTAGCTGACTGAGAAACATGACTGAGGGCCCTGGTCTGTGTGGTAATGACTGGGTTTTTCAACAGGACAATGCTGCAATTCACAATGCCTGCCTGACAAAGGACTTCTTCCAGGAGAATATTATCACTCTTTTGAACCATCCTGCATGTTCCCCTGATCTAAATCCAATTGAGAACATTTGGGGATGGATGACAAGGGAAGTTACAAAAATGGAAATCAGTTCCAGACAGTGGATGCCCTTCGTGAAGCCATCTTCAGCACTTGGAGCAATGTTCCCACTAGCCTCCTGAAAACACTTGCCTCAAGCATGCCTAAATGATTGTTTGAAGTGATCAACAACAATGGTGGAACTACTCATTACTGAGTCCTTTTTTTGACACTTTGATTTCTGTTTTGAGGGGTTTTTTTTGAGCTATGGTCTTAAACTTTTGATCAGCTGATGAACAACTTATTTCAGTTAAATTGTTGTTTTCAATAAATTCCCTGTTCAAAAGTTTTTGTCTCTTGCGCCAATTTCTTCTTTTAGCATTGTGAAGCTCTACTTAGAGCCTTAAGATTCAATAGTGCAAAATGCTAATTCTTGCCATTTTTTAACTGGTTTTGTTCAGGAGTGTATGTACTAAATACAAAAAGACACTGAAATTAATAGGAAATTTCATATTTGTATACTAAAACCACATTAAAAAATAACTGCTGTGGTATATATTAATGAATGCACACATTATATGTAGGCTTGTGCTTTAAAATCTGTCCACGTTAAACAAAACTGCATTGGTAATCTTTTATAAATATATAACGAATCATCAGTTAAAATTACACTATTTATCCAGGACCTTGAAGTGGAGTGGGTCAGCAGCTTTAAATCAGTGATGACCTCACCTAGACACTGAACACCACACAGGTGCTAAACAGGGCTCAGCAGCAGCTGTATTTCCTGAGGAGACTGAGGAAATTTGGCATGTCACCCAAATTCCTCAGCAATGTCTACAGCTGCACCATTGAATCTGTCCTAACCAACTGCATTACTGTGTGGTATGGCAGTACTATTGCAAAGGACTGCAAATGCCTGCAGAGTGTGGTAAAGACTGCCACAAAAATCACAGGAATTACACAACCCTGTCTGCAGAGCGTCCCTTGTCCACTATAAATGTTCCCTGGCCCATGCAGGACAATGACGCCTGTGTCTGGTGGTGTGGTCAGGTACCCTTGCAGGTTGTCAAGCACAGGGGTTCTCAACTGGTCTTAGTCCGGGACCCACATTTCCTCATGGTCATTAAGTCACGACCCACTTTTATAGAATAGAACCCAAACAAATGTAATTTTGAAAATTAGCCTTGAGATTTCGGGGGGACACGACCAGCGGGGCAGGGTGCTGGAACATAAATTAATATTATGAATTACATTACTATTATTAAACTAATAATAATTATTATTATTACAATACATTACTTACAAATTATGATTTATATTTTCCTTGTTAATATTAATAATATACTAATAATAACTATTAAGTGTTAATAATAATACAATTATCAAATGTATATGTATCATTAATAAAATATTAATACATTATTACATATTATTAATGAATATTTATTTAATAACAATATAATTTGTATTTATTTAAATATACCTGTTAAAATCATGTAGCATAAAATTATCACCCAATCCTTTTCAATCAACTCTACTCCAATGCATTACCACCAATTTTACACTTATGTTTGGACTGTATGGTCAACAGACTTCATTTACATAAAATTATACCTAATTTTTTTAGTAAAAACAAGCAGAAATTCTTAATTATTTTGACAATAGTTCAACTTAGAGGCATGTAAATGGATGGCTTATCACAGACTGGTAGCCGCACGCTGTTTGATGGAATGACATATTATCACATGTTAACAAGAAACAGGAGAGCCAATTGATGAGCTTGTGCATGGTCTAAAGTTAAACAGGCTTCAGATTAAGCAGCTTGGATTTCTGCTGATTCTAATGCTCAACTTGTCTCCTTTTAATACATAATCCATAACATTGTTTTTGGAAGTTAAAAGCTACAGGGGACCAAAACTGCCTTTTTAAAAAGCAAAAGCGACATGTCCCGTCCCACCCCCAAATTACATCTGTGCCTTCAGCTCATGAAGTCCTCTTTTTAAAAAGCTCTACCGGCTTGCATACATATTTTGTTTGTAAATGTTGCATTACTTTGGATGTTTTCATGCTCAGCACTTCATTAAAAATAACATGCTGAGGTTTCTGTTCGTGTTTGTCCTCAATAAACAAAAATCCACATTTCAAATGCTCTGCGTTATATTTGCATTTTGCCATCTTGCCTCTGAACATCATTACAAATTTAAAGAGAAGGGTAACGTGCAAACAAATGGTGTTTACCATGGCAACAAGTATGCTGCAGGCGTCTGCCGTTGTCTCTCTGTGTCTTTATGTTCAAGATAAATAACGAGTACAAAATCAGATAAGCTTTAACTATTTTTAATTTTTAATTGTTTTAACATTTACTTATTTATTACAAACTTTGAGTCGCGACCCACCAGTTGACAATTGCTGGTCTAGCACACAATCCACGCTGATTTAAACAGTTTTGAATGGTCTGACATGACACTTGGTGCCTCTCACCTCTCTTAAATGTCTGGAGTTGTGTGGCATCATCATCCGGTTCTGCAGGGCACTGTGTGGGATGTAGCCAAAGGACGTCCACTTCTATGCCTTTCTGTGACTTTTCCAGTCACTCTGTATCTCTGTTACATCCTGCTGATGACACTCTGTGACACTCTAAGCTCAGTGCTCACTTCTGTCTGAGCACATCCTGTTTGAAGCCGCACAACGGTGAGTGTAAGAGCCAGTTAAAGGTTAATTCATTTGTTGTAATAATTTAGTTAAAAAGGTTAAAATACTTAGTAAAGGTAATTTAGTAAGAATGTATAATGATTGTATTTTTCTACAATGAATAATTGAGTGTTGTAAAAAAAAGGGATGTTTAAATATTTGCCTGCATGAAAAAAGGTCAGATGACAGCTAGGTACAAAAGAAACAACACAGTTTTTTGAATCGAGCTTTATTGAGTTCAGTGTGAGTCTACTTTTGGGTTTTATTAAGTAAACTTTTAAAAGAAGAATCAGTTTCCCTCACATTTTTCGAATACTGGTTGTTAGACTAGCTGCAAAAGTGGTACAAAAGGTTTTTAAGATACGGAGTGCCTCTACATTAGTAAAAAAAAAAACTAGCTTATGGTAGCATAGCTGGAGCCTCGCTAGATTAGCGCCGGAGCCGCGCTGGATTGACTGGATACACGGTACGGAGCTCGCTCACGGAACTTAACAAGAGAAAGAGTAATTCTATGAAGTTTTCTTCAGGAAAATGTATTGAAAAGTCTTCTTTATTTTTAAGCATTGTGAAAAAAAGACGTGATATGGATGCATGAAGATCAGTGCATGAGTTCGGATGAAAACTAAAGTAAAAAAATCTTACTGCACATGAATAGCAAGATCGGATTCAGACAAGAGCAATTTTGCTGTTGTGGAAACTTGTTTGCACTTGGTTATTTAAGAAAGGCAAGTTTCTCTTCGAAATAAGTTCTATAAAGTTTGTGCACGCAACGGGAGCATTAACCTCGCGGTTTGTAAGATGCCGGATGAGGTTGAAGAGATGTGCGGTGAAGATAGAGCAGAGCGGAGATCACGCAGGTTAACTGAGAAAGGTTTAGAGGACAGATTGCAAAGGTTCATAGCATTGAGGAGATGAAATCTGGGAACTCTTAACAAGCCAAATGAAAGAGATAGAGGCAATGATGAGTGAATATCAAAATGCAAAATATGTGAAAGATATGATGGAAGGTGATTTTGCACGGTCTCTACATGAGTTCAGTAGTCTCGACGATGAAATTAGTGATCTGTTGTCAGATCATAATGATTGGGTTAAACCAAAAATGGCAGTAATCAAAGGTTTTATGAAAACAACTAAAATGTGGATTGCAGAGGAATATGAATCCACAGAGAAGGAAACAGTCCAGCTAAAAAAACGTAATGTGATAGATCAGGGATACTCATTGCGCGGCTCTCAAGCCACAAAGTATGCTCCAGAGACATATAATGCGCTCAACATTCCAAGCACTTGCCTTCTATTTCTCATTTTGCCTCAATTAAAGTTGGTTCCAAATGGGGGATACTGTGGAAGCAGGCTGCACAAGACAGCAGAGCACAGTTGCCAGGTTCGCTGTTTTCATGCCCAATTGGGCTTGTTTGAAAATCCAGTCGCGGGTGAATATTCAGGGGTTAGGGTTAGGGTTTTTTTTGCGTTTTTTGGGGCTACTTTAAAAAATTGCTGCGGCCGCCAAAAAACAACAAAAAAGTGGGTGTTGCCTTGGATGTTACGTGAACGAGAACATAACGACAACTAAAGGAAGGCAGTCATATAAAAAGTTTGAAATGGAGGAGCCCTTAAAAGTCACAAAAAAAGAGATGAAAACAGAAAATGGCAGTTAAAATTGTGTACACGTGAGCTTGAGTGAAATTAAATAACAGATGGAAAGAACAGTCCAAAAGTTCATAATAGCTTTTCATGTAAACAGAAATCACAAGGCGATGAAAAAAAGAGGATCAGAGGAGAGAAGAGAATTCAGGAGGGGCAACAACAGAAATAAGTAAGTTGGTTTTGTTTTTGTTTTGCTAATTATGGTACTATTAAATGTTCTTGACCGGGATATAAAACTGATAAAAGAACTAATAAAACACTCATGTTACCATATTATTAATGACTTTAAGATAAATAGCAATACTGATTGTCGGAAAGCGTTTCTGTTATTATTGGACTGTAGTAGTTCTGTTATTCTGTGAGGTTTTTATTATCCTAATTTGATGACGGTAGTTTGTGACGTCACTTCCTTTTGAGTTTGTTGTCTCCGATCTGCAGTGGGTAGCACGTCTAGCGCCATGTGCGTTCATGACGAAATGTAAGTTCTAGTCAATTTAATACTATAATGTATGCTAAATCAGAGTATAAACATGCTGTACATGTTTAGTAAGTTCATACGCCAACTTTGAGCGCTTCTAATGCGTTCCTTGGTTAGATTGTAATTTGACACTAGTTTCATTATGCACGCGGTGATCACGTGATAACCTTTGCAAGTGCAATACATGATTCTACCGCTAGATGGCACCAGAGACCACATAATCTTTATAAATCTCCTGGTCTGAAAACGCAGTGTTCCTTATTGTATTGACTGTGTTTAGGTTAGTTTGTGCATCTAGTGATATACTGATCATATTATGTATATTGTGCAGTATATATATGTATGTATATTTCATTTATATTGTGATTACTTCTATTGGGAATCTAATATTATTCTTTGTATTTGTTTCCTTTAGACCACACACCACACACATACACACACATGTACACACGCACATACGCCTACCTATGCAAATATCCAACAACTGTGTCTATGACATACATTATTAAAGATCTTACGGACATTGTTCTGTACCCCAACTCGCTGACCGGAGTCCTTGTCTTTGAGATACTATCTAATCAGCATTCCTCATCCAGAGTGCCCTACTCTATCACATGGTCCTTCGAGCCGGATCAGATAGTTATCTGAAGACAGCATGGAATCAGAACAAGTCCCTGTAGACCCAGCAGTGCGTGCTAGACCCTCACGGGAGAGACACCTGCCAGTGCATCTTGAAGACTATGAGGTTGGATACCAACCTCAACCTAAAGCACATCCGGTAGTGGCCACAGTTGCAGATATGGGAGTCATCACCCCTCCAAAGAGAACACCATCTTGCCGAAGCCAATCACCTGCCTCTCAATGCAGTAGAGCTGAGACACAGGTCAGTGCCTGCACATCAACCAAACGGTCAACCATTGAAGGGTTGTCAGATCTACAGAATGCAATGGTTGAAGAGAGAATAAAGCGAATGGAATTAGCAGAAGTGCAGAGACAGATCATAGAGGAAAGCTTAGTTGATGAACAATATCAGCTTCTGGAGAAACAGGCCCGTGAAGCACTGAGTAAAAGAGAAGAACTTCTGAGAGAACAAGAAAGGCAGAGACGTAAGTTGGATGAGGAAGCAGAGATGGCATTAAAGACAAAGGAGACGATTACCAAACATCTGAGACTGCAACGTAAACTAAAAGAAAAGGAGATGGAATTAGAAAAAGATGCTCTGATTACATCCTTTCTGAAGGAGGATACAAGTAGTCCTACCCGGTCCAGGCCTATCAGCGAATGTGAGTTCAACCATAAATTCCCAGTAGAAGATATGGGAGCACCACCACACTCACAAGGTGAGCTTGGATCTTTACCCTCTACACCTGGAGCCAATGCTCCACCGTCCACCTTCCTGCCTCATACTCCACTACCAACCCAAGCACCACACTTCACTGCTCCATTTAACAAGACATCAGCAGCTTATGGCCAAGCTCAAACCCAACCAATGCCTTCACTTTATCCACAGCAACAGCCCTCATTACGGGATGCAGTTCAGCAATCTCACTCTTCTCCCACCATGCAACCTTTGCTACAACAGGTGACCGCACCTCCACCAGTCCCCAAAGCAGCATCTGGTACAGATTTAATGGAGCTACTAAAAGCTACGTCATATGGACGTGACAGATCCAACAGGTATAAATAGAACTTCCCGAACATTCCGATTCCACATACCCTCAAATTAGCTTTGGATAACCTGCTGAATTCACATACCCACCTCACAGAGCAGTTTAAGTACCAAGTGCTCTTGGATCACTTAAAGCTGCCAAGTGCCTACAAGTTAGCACAAGCCTATATGCATGACCCTATGCCATACACCTTAGCCTTACAAGCCCTTCAAGATAAATATGGACAACCTAGACAGCGTGTGCAGAGTGAATTAGGATCCATCTTGAACTCACCTCCTGTAAGACTAGGAGATCCAGATGCATTTGACAACTTTGCCTTGTCAGTACAAGCTCTAGTGGGTATGCTTCATTCACTTGAAGGTGAAAATGGCTATGAATTGAGATGTGGCTCTCATGTTGATAGGTTGCTCAGTAAACTACCAACCAATTACAGAGACAGCTTTGTTGAATATAGCTTGAACCATGGTCTCGTAAAGACTGGAACTGATAAGACATATACACTGTCTGATTTCTCTCAGTGGCTTCAGGTCAAATCACAAGCTAAGCGAATCTCATCTAGGGCAGCATACATGTTTCAAGAACAACCAAAGTCAACTA
>BRDA01007770.1:24663-35209 GCA_036984385.1 Crenuchus spilurus | reverse complement strand
ACTCTGACCTTTGACCCCCAAACACAATCACTTCCTTTAGTCATTAACATCTGCTTTGTGACCACAATGAACGAGACATTCACGGCACTGTACCACGTCTTCTCTATCATCACACCCCCTGCAGGTATTTATAGACTGATCATCCTTGTACAGCGCCATCTGCAGGAGCCTGAAGTTACTACCACCTTAAACACGCAAGGTAACAAAGCTTACATTCAGAATACAGACACATACAAAAGTCTGTGAACCCTTGGTTAAATGACACATACTGTGAAAGTTCTCCACAGAGAACAAAGCAGAAAAATGAGCTTTAATTTTACAACTTTTAGTGCACCATGTCTTTATCATCAGTGTGACATTTTTATACAATATTTATACGTTTTTGGCAAAAGTTAATCATTTTCCCTAAATATTAAATGTCAGTAAATAAAGAGCAAGTGAGCATTAAAATGTGCAGAAGTTTGTTCTCTGTAGAAGATGCTTCACTTATTTTCACTGTATTTTGTATGTCTCAATATTGGACAAAATGCAGCAATAAAATATTTTTATTCTATTTGAAGGAATTAATATATAAAAGATACAGGAGGGAAAAAAATCAGGACTGTCAAAGATAACACATTAACAAAGTCTTTAGGATCAAATTTGATCAAGAAAACGTGCAATTAATCACCTGTAATTACTCAATACAATGCAATTAGTCGCAATTAACCACCCAGTACAAAGCGATTAATCGTGACTACTCAGTATAATGTAATTAATCGTGACCAACCACTCAGCATAATACGATCAATCGTAAAACAACTCAATATGACAATTAATCGGAACGAACTACTCAGTATAAGACAATTAATCAAGACAATCTGCTCTGTGTAATACAATTAATTGTGACTCCTCAATATAATGCAATTAATTGCAATTAATCACTTCATTAAGTCACTGTTCAATAAAATGTGATTGGTCATGATTCATTGTTCAATATGTGGTTTATCATTCACAACACAATGCAATTAATTGTGATTCACTACTCAATAGAATGCAATTAATCAATTAACTACTATACAAAGTGATTAATCATGATTAATTACTAGATATGATTAATCACATTTAGCTTTTCAATATAATAATCGTGGCACATAAGAGTGCCAGCTGCTTGCTTCTTTATACCAGTTCTTCTTTATTATCTAGAACTGGTCTAAAACAGTGTTTTTGTGACTCATGCAGTTCTTCAGTACTGACCCATCATGCGTTCTGAAAAGTGTACTGTTGGCAGTCTTTTTGTGTAAATAATAATATTCACTCCAGGCCAAAACAAACCTGACCAGTTTTATGACATGTGAAGCACTGTTGAGGATGCTCACCTGTCTAGGTTGTGTAATAAGTCTGTTTCCGGTCCCTGGGGAAGGCACAGGACTTGGTGTAGTAATGGCAGTAGATGTTTACCCAGAAACCACTCGTTCTCATTACCCGGCTACAGGAAAGAATCCAGAACACACAGCAGTCAAATATCGGACCAAAATCAGTCCTGTCTGGTTCATTTGAGGGATGAACATGTGGGCCAAAGCGGATCATTTTCTTCTATATATCAGTGCTGATACATTAACCAGAGAAGACATCTAAAACATGACAGAGGTGCTGGTTTGTTTTATTAGTGCATTTCTGTGTAACCAGTGCATTAGTGATGCTGTCGATACATCATCGCCGGGCGCCTAGCGTGCTCGGAGGATCCCCAGTTCTGATGGATTGCCTGGCACACACCTGAGACAGTCTGCATTGTTTAAATTGCTAGGAAGAGTGCATCATCTTGCCCACCCAAAAGATAGAGCACAGCCAATTTTGCTCTCTCGAGACCCCGATTTCCAATTATTTATTAATAAGTAAATTAATGATTTAGAAATTACAATTTTGCACTACATTTTTTCATTCTGCAGCCGGGGCCCAAGAGAGCAAAATTGGCAGTGCTCTCTATGGGCAGGTAGATGGCGCTCTCACTCTCACTATCACTTTCAAGTTGCAATGTCCGCTGGCTCAGGCGTCTACTGATTGGTCCAATCTGAGCTGGTGACCCTGTGTGCTTTCCTCCGAGCGGGTTAGGCTCTCCAGTGATGGTCTATCAGTGATAGTTAGAAAAGAGGCGGTGGCAGCATCACACGCAACGGAGGAGGCTTGTGCTTGCCTGCACCCTCCTAGAGTCAGGGACATTGCAAAGTGATGGGGAGAGGCCTAACAGAGGGGATGGGCTAACTGGCTACCACTACATTGGGAAGGGGATAAAAATGGGCAAAAACATAGAAATTAATTATTTAAAAAAACATTTAAAAATAAAAATTCATTCTGGACTTCCTCTGCAGCGCCCTCTAGTGTCTGAGCAACCAGGACAACAAGTGACGGTTCCCAATACAGAGCTTCTCTAACCCAACCCTCAGAAACTCACTCCTGAAGTTATTTTAATGCCGCCCCGGATACAGGAGGTTCAACACTGAGGAGATGTGTAGAATGTTAAAAAGCAGACTTAAACTAACCCAGTGTGAACAGGGCTTATGGTAACTTTTACATCATACAGAAATGAGAATGACTGACTGAAACCAACCTTCAAGGCAAAGTCGATCTGGTTCTTAATGTTCTTGATGATGTACCCTGAGACTCCTGCGTGTTCACTGGTTTTCAGCATGCACCTGAAACACAACAGCGTAACAGAACCTCACAGGAAATGCAAGCTGGCCCAACTTGTGTGTTGCAGGCATCGATTTAAAAATGTGTTGATATTTAACAAATATAATTAAGAGTTTTTTTGCCCATTTTCTCCCCTTCCCAATGTAGTAATAGCCAATTAGCCCATCCACTAGGGGGCTCTCCCATCACTTTGCACTGTCTCTGACTCTAGGAGGGCACAAGCATGTGATGCCAGCAGAGGTGTCAAGTAACAAAGTCCAAATACTTCATTACTATACTTAAGTAGAAATTTTGGTTATCTATACTTTACTGGAGTCATTATTTTCGGACAACTTTTTACTTCTACTTACTTACATTTTCATCTTTCTACTCCTTACATTTTAAAAACAGCCTCGTTATTTATACATATTTTATTTTGGTTTGTCTTCATTTCACTGGCCATCCAGAAAGAGTGAATGTGACTGTGGTTGGATGATCAGTATTAACATATATCATTCTGATACCCTATTGGTAAGCCATCCATCACACCTGAACGTCACGTGTCTCGTCACTCTCCAGTAAGCTCAGTACTACACATATATGGTCCACTAATATATTTAAAATTACTGAAATGTTTTCATTTTTAAGGGGCAAATATGCAGCTGAAACAGGAAGCCAGTACATCCCAAAAATGTCAACATTACCATTTTCACATAACATTTTTTCACTTTTTTTTTTTTTTTTGGGGGGGGGGTGGGGGTGGGGTGGGGGGTAGTGCACTATATGCCCCTGTGGCACAGCCTAAATTTTGGCATTTGTTTTCCTTACATTACTTTTACTTTTAAACTTTAAGTAGTTTAGAAACCAGAACTTTTGTACTTTTACTTGAGTAAAAAGCTTAAATTGATACTTCAGCTTCTATAAAAGTCTTTTTAAAACCTAGTATCTGTACTTCTACCTGAGTCATGAATGTCAACACTTTTGACACCTTTGGATGCCAGCCACCGACCTCTTTTCTAACTAAAACTGATACACCATCACTGTGGAGCCAACGCGCTAGGAGGAAAGCGCAGGGTTCCCAGCTCCGAATGGACCAATCAGTAGAGGCCTGAACCAGCGCACATTGCAATGTGTGATTGATGGGGAGAGAGAGAGAGCGCCATCTACCCGCCCACATTTGTAAAGTGTCCTAGAAAATGGGGCTCGACTTTCTGTAAGTTTATAAATAAGCAGAAATCTATTTAATCTGCAGGATCTACTCACCTGAAGAACTTGTATTTGGCCTCTGTGTTAAATTTGTCGATGCTCAGCTGGAAAACAGATAATCCTTTAGTCCTCTGTGAACAAAGAGACATGTTCATTAACTGCCACGTAAGTGTCCACACTGAAGTTTTAGAGGTTTTATACAGTACAGTACATAACGGAACTAAACAACGTTCCTCCAGGACCAGCTGCAACACAGAACAAGGCATTAAATACTCGACAACATGCAGACGTACAGGAGCTGTACTATAGTACAGATCCTCAGACTAGACTAAGACATGATACAGGACAAATGTAATGATGGTCAGTACACGGTACTGAGTGAGCGACTGGCGGGAACTTTAAGCAGGATACCATTGTGGAATTGTGCAAATACTGCAATGAGTGCGGAGAGTACAGAGTGGTGTGCAAATGTACAGCAGTATTTAGTCCCTGAGACACAGTCTGTGTGTGTTAAGGAGTCAGACAGCCTGAGGGATGAAACTATAATAATAATCCCTTATTAGTCCCACAGTGGGGAAATCTGACCTCAGCATTTTACCCATATGTGCAGTGACACACACACACACACACACACTAGCAATGGGCAGCCTTATCCATGTCGCCAGAGGAGCAACGGATATGATTTTTATAAGAAATGCATCCATGTATTGTGAAATTAAACGATGTAGCTCTAATAGTAAAGAGACTTACCACATTCTGAACTGGACATAATGTCATCACTTTGACCAAATTCTGAAAACAGAAGCAGAAATGAAGAACAAATGATGCTGTGACTAATACAAAGGCATGTTTATGCGAGTGCAGGAGTGTAATATATGGCCAGGCTTGAATTACAGCTGAGAAAAACAAATAAGTATGTTGATACTAGTGGTGGGGCGACGCGTCGACATAATCAACGTAATCGACTTCAAAAATAAGTCGATTTGCAAAAATGCGCGTCAACGCGTTTCCAAGATGGCCACACCCACGAAAAACATGGATTTCTCCGGGGAGCAGGCTGTGGACAACTCGCACACGGGCATCTTAAGTTTGGGAGTACTTTGGACAGAGACCGAACATGTGGTGCTATGTAAGCTTTGCCAAATCTAGATGGCTTATCACAGCAGCACGACCGCTATGCACGAGCACCTGAAGCGCAAGCATCCCGGAGCGCTTCGTCAAGACGACGGCGACACACCACCTTAAGTTCTGTTTATTTGTTCTCTCCACCCTAGCATTATATATATTACACATATTAGCATGTGTTGCTAATGTGCACGTTAGTAGTAGTCACTATAGTCACCTTTACTGCTGTCAGGGCCTGAATTTCAGCGCGGGATTGTGGACTATTTATTTGATTTCCGCAATTTTAGCCTTAATAATGCGGGAAACTCCCGCACACAATTACAGCGAAAACGTTCAGCGAAACATTCGCTCGGTTTGGATTGTGAGACGGGCGGATGGTCGGGCGGACCGACTGGACGCTGCACTCGGCGCGCGCTCACTCTTCCTCTGTGTACAGAGCTACGAGAACCTTCTGCTTTAGAGGCGTTTCTCTGTCAACTTTCAGAACCAACACCGTCACTGATAAGAACTTGTGGCACGCAAACACGGAGCGCTGGCTAAAACACAAATCTCCATCGTCTGAAATTGAACCCGCTCAGAAAACAGCACCGCCAGAATCCGACTCACCTTCACGTGCACGAGCATCACACAGCAGTGCAGAGCACATCGTACTCGCTGTTTCTGTTGTTTCTGTATTTAAATAACTATTTTTATTGTCATTACGTTCACAGAAAACAACAGAACATCTCATAAAGCACTAGTTGTGTTATATTTAACAAACGGAAGTCCTAAATAAATCCATATTATTAGAACGTTGTTAAAACTAAATACACAACAGAGATTCTGCTGCAGCTCCTAACATCATCTCGTGTTATTGGTCTAAATTCAGTGATTTGCATCTTTTCAGAAAAAAGATATTGTACGCTATTTTAATGTTTTCTGACACAGAGCTGAGTTATAAACACATCAAGTGTGCTTACACAGTAAATCTGCCAGTGTTAAATCAACACTATTAGAGTTAAATTAAGACTGAGGGTGTAACACTCCCATAGCTTGTCTAACCTTAAAGCAGTAACACTCCCAGTGTTAATTTAACTCTAATAATGTAACACTGTAATGCCTAAATGTTCTTACAGTCACCCCAACACAGGAGACATGTAGACCCATACACTAGAGGGGAAGAGAGATTGTGTGTAGGTGCTAAGGTGTCTGTTAGTTACTTCTGTTTGTTGTTCAAGTTGAACATTTTTTGCATTGTTAAAAATCTTGCTTTAATTTCATGAGAGATTTTATGTTTGACTGTACAGAGAAGGTACATTTAACACAGGATTTTGTTTTGCAGGTTATGTGAAGATTAAAGAAAATATAGAAATATTAAGAGGATTTCTCTTTTTTCATCTTTTTGGGTACATTATTAAGTGCAGACAACAAGGCAACAAATAGATTAATCGATTAATCGAAAAAATAATCGTTAGATTAATCGATTAAAAAAAATTGTCGTTAGGTGCAGCCCTAGTTGATACACAAGGAATTTGTCTTTGACTTCACTATCATACAGCATACAGGTGATATTTACATATAATATATAAGACGTACAGACAATACACTTTATTTTTGCTAAATTGTCAAATGTACATTTTTAATATTGCCAATTTTCTGTGCCAAAAAAGTAGCTCCAACTGATTGGATTTAAGATCCCTGGGAACATACTTTAAAAAGCTTTGTAACTTGGTTATGTTAAAAGTTTAAATGGAAAAAATATAAATAGGATAAAACATATTCAAAATCATTCATCAGTCCTTTCTGAAACAGCCTGGGCGTGGCCTGTGTGATTGACAAGCCGTCTATGACTTGCATACAAAGCTGAAGTAAAGTTTATTGCAACCAAACATGTTTAAATTATGTTGCTGCAGCCATTTCTCATCAAACTAAAAACTTTATTAACAGAGAACAAAACAAACCAAACAAAACAGCACTAAAACAGTAGGACTGAACTAGCTGAACTGGCTGCACCTCCACCTGACTCCCTTCCAGTGCTCCGATTGGTTCAGAATGCCAGCAGTCACATATCACGGAGTAAAATATGATGATTTTGGATGTTTTAATGCTGTAAAAACAAATGACTTATTTTGCTCATGCCCAGACGTTTTTGTTTACCTTGCCATGTGAGACAAAGCTGTGTGGGCGGGGTGATCCATGACAGCCTTGTGATTGGTTAGGGAGAGCCTACATTAGCTTTACTCACAATTAGCACAATTTACATGGAAAGTTTTAATCTACAGTGGACATTTATTAGACTTTGGGAAGGTTTTCATGAGAGACTGGACGAAAATTATTAACTTAAATCTAGATTTTCTGAGGGTTTTAGTAACATTTGTTGTTACTTGGTTTAAAAAAAAAAGTGTTTTAAAATAGTGCTCACAGCTCAGGCGTGAAAAATAACAGTTTTCTTACCTGTGGAACACTAAAAAACGTCTTGAGGTCCAGAAGGTCCACCGGCAGACTGCAGTTTTCTACTCTGACCAGCGTCTTCTCATACAGCTCCTACAGAGAGGAAATCAACCCAGACAGCTTAGAATACACCACTTTTCAGATACGAGGTACTCTGAAGAGTCTTTTTATTTAAATTTCATCCATGAGGACAGCATTCTTAGGTATTATAAATCACCTACAGCTCAGTTTAAACCTCTTAGAGGACCAGCTCAGTTTTTATAGCTAAATGTCATCCAAGGTTGTTTTTATTTGATTGAAAAACATAGATTCTGAACGTTCTGTCAACCTTTAAATATTGTTCTTACCAGTCCTTTCTGCAAGTGCGACTCTTCAGTTCTGGAACAGACAACTTACAGTTAGTGTCAAGTAGAAAAACAGCATAAGAGGGCCCAGAGTGGCTCAGTGGACTAAGGTGCTTTGCCATTATGGCAAAGATGGGCAAGATGGCGCACTCTCCCTAGCACTATAAACAATGTCAACTGACTCAGGAATCGCAGGGCGATCCATCCGTCCTGGGGATTTGCACTTTCCTCCGAGCGCGCTAGCTTCGGAAGAAAAGGGGCTTGACGTCACTGGTATCGGAGGAGGCCTGTGCTCGTCTGCCCCCTCCCAAGAGTCAGGGACACTGCAAGTGATGGTGATAGGGAGAGTTGATAAACAGGGCGGGGCTAAAATGATTTAAAAAAAATGAAAAACACATTTTTATTTAGTATACAGAGAAACAGATGGACTTCAGTCTGTAATTCTACAACTACAAAGAGCTAAAATGGATGATGCTACCACATACCTGCTTAACAAGAGCTCAACATATTCCATGTTGCACTGAAGAAGAAAAATAGGGCTGAAAAACAAGACGGTACGATTAAAGTGAACATCACACATGCACATGATGGCCGAGGTTGGGTATTTCTTGAAGTTACCTCAGAATTGCAGGAAAGCTGTCTATGGCAATGTGCTTCACAAACAGCAAATGAGCCAAACAAGCCAAAGACTCTTTCGGGTATCGAACTTCCTCCTCCAGAAAGCCGGGAACTGCTCTTTTCCTCAGCATGCTGTGGCACAGGAGGTCCGGCAGGGACTCACCAATACTGGACAGGATGACCTGAAGACATGGAAAAGGTGAGAGATAGTTTGGTTTTCTAAATCAGACAATGGTTTGAACAAAAGCATACACTACTGGCCAAAAGTTTTACAACACCCAAATTTTCCCCAGTCATGTATTGCAATTGCATTGAAAGCTGGTGCTACTAATTCCTACGGACTGAGAGGCACCAAAGAATTCTGCAGCACCATGCAGTACCCTCAGGTGTGCACCTAGTTGGTCAGTAGTTCATCCTACAACAAGATAAAGACCCAAAACATCAGTCCAAACTCTGCCAGAACTACCTCAGGTAACAACAACAAGATGGTCAGCTTGAAAACATGGAGTGGAGCACAGTCTCCAGACTTAAACCCCATCCAGCTGATTTGGGATGAAGTGAAAAGCAAAGCAAACCTACAAGAGCCAACATTTATGTGACGTTCTGCAGCAGATTAGTGAAGAACTGTCTGAAGAATGTTTGATGTCTGTTGTAGAAAGAATGTCATGAGTGTGTTCAGCTGTTATATCTGACAAAGGTGCTGCTTTTTGTCCAAAGTTTAGACACATTTTGGTCTATAAACTGATTCCATGAGTTTTTATTTAACTCCTACACTTTCATTTCAGAGTCAATGAGACAATAAACTCAAACATGTTCAATAAAAAACTGGACAAATTGGGGTGTTCTAAAACTTTTGGCCGGTAGTGTAGTTTCTCCCCTTCCTTAAACAAAAACATAATTGGTTAAGAGATGTTTGGCTCTTCTATAGTTCAAGGAAACTTGGAAATGTATGTCCACCAATTGACATTGTGCATCCCCAAATCATCAAACACGTTCCTCAAAGTGTGCGACGTGTCACGATGCGAGAATTTTGATTTCAATATATCAAGTGTAGTGTCTAGACACTTGATAACAAATCAATACTCTGACTATACCATTTCCCCTATAACACATCATCGATACTGATATATTGCAACATCCCTAACTTAATACACAACATTAAGATTATTTGTAGGTGAAATTTTGTGTGTTATTTTTGGCTGACGTTAAATAAAACAGCTGTTACCAGGATCTCGGTGGCGAAGTCTCTCAGAGGAGATTTCTCTAATGTGTCCACATCCTTCAGCTGCACATCCAGGAGAGGTTCACTTAAACTCTTCATACAGCTGAAAAAACAACATTTAAACATTTAAAAACATCACCAGCTCTGCTGTAGCAGATCCACATTAACACGCACTAACACACCACCACCACATCAGGATCACTGCAGTGCTGAGAAGGATTCATCAGCTGTGTAATAATCATACATTTCAAAAGAGAAAAAGTGGTTTGAAAGGCACCTACAATTTCAGTATCTCCCCCCTTAGCTCGTCGTCCCTGGAGAAGTCACGGCTGTGCTTGAGGTTCTCCTTGACCTCCTCCACGAAGGGCTTAATGAAGCCTAGCAGAGCAGTGCAGCAGCGGCAAAAACCAAACACATCATCCTCCTCCTGCTCTTTACTCAGAGGCACAGGGAGCTGGATCATCTGACTGAGCAGAGTGGACAGAGCCATGCCCAGTGACGAGGCCTTCTTCTTCCCCAGTTTAAGCAGAACTGTATTAAACACAGCATCACAACACTTTGACATATGCAACATAGTATTTCTCCTTACTCTGAGGTTTAACACACAAAAGCAATATTGCCACAGAAAATTAAGATTGGGCCATTTATACAGTGCAGCATCCCCGAAGCATTGGGATGGAGACAACAACGATAACGACTCCGTAACCATGACGGAGACGACAATGACGAAGACTCCGTAACCGGGACGGAGACGACAATGACGAAGACTCCGTAACCGGGACGGAGACGACGAAGACTCCGTAACCGAGACGGAGACGACGAAGACTCCGTAACCGGGACGGAGACGACGAAGACTCCGTAACCGGGACGGAGACGACGAAGACTCCGTAACCGGGACGGACAAGCAGTGACCCGTACCGAGACAGGTGAGACGAGTCAGTCTACTAGGTCG